>RJWM01003603.1:0-111222 GCA_004363535.1 Dasyprocta punctata | reverse complement strand
AAAAAAATTCCTTTTCTTATTACTTCCCATTTTCGTTGCTTGAATGAAGATTTGGTAGTTTTAGCCAAGATAATGATTTGGATTGTGTGATCTTGTACAATGTAGAAATTATAGCTGGTAACTTCATGTACAATATCACTGGGCTAATTCGACTCTTATAAGTAGTAAATGAGGCATAAGTAAGGCTGTTTACTATGTTCATGGCACATACAAAGAATGAAAATATTTTTGCTATCAATGACTTTCTAGCTATTTTTTCAGCTAGTAGAGTAACAGTATAGAAAGTGCCTGGCCTTCTAAGAACTGTAATATTTATTCTGGATTGCCTTCACTGTATGGAATTCTATGAATGAGAAAAAAACTCCCATTTTATCTTATTTATTATTAGTAGACACACATTGGCTTAATTTTAGTATTTTTTCTCGTCATTCTCAATTTAATGTTAATTGATAAATTTGGTAAGTGTAAATTTGAACAGTTATTCAATTTCTAAGTATTAATCCCAGCACTTGAGAGGCTGAGGTAGGAGGAGCATTGTGAGTTCGAGGCTGGCCCTGGCTACAAAGCGAGCACAAGGCTGGCCTGAGCTACACAGTGTGACCCTGTCTCAAAATACCAGGGCCCAGAGTTTGGCTCAGTGACTTAAGTGCCTGTCTGACAGGCGCGAGGTTGTGAGTTCAATCCCTGGTGCTGCCAAAAAAAAATAAATAAATAAATAAAATAAAATAAATTTCTAAGTAATCAGTATCAAGAGAACAAAAAAGGATTCACAATTTAGACCTCATCTAATAATGACTATGAACTACACGATATAGTTTTGTATGGATACATAATCACAGTATGCCAGTTTTATAAGGCAAAATAACTATCTCAAGGAAACAAGCTAATAAGTTAGAGCTGAATATTCAGTCAACATACCTTCAACACCACAACCCAACCTCAGTTTGTACTACAGTATCATGTTTCTCATCAGTATGGTGAGATTGGAAACGTTTTTAAGAATGTAGCCTCAAAGAGGCAACAGAGTCATATCTGCAAAAACAGAAACATAACTGGCTATTCCTCTCCAGAACTGATTGCCTGAAGCAGCTATTACAACTGTTGGTTTGGACGTTTTGGTGAGTTGTGCAATCACACTGTAAATTATTGTTGTGTTGGGAGTCTTAACTGCTGAGATTCCTTTGTTGGTGATTATGCTTGTGTTCTATGGCAACATACTGGAGGAAATATTCTATCCCATGGCTCCTTTCTTATTTCCAATAATGATGCCCAAAATTAATTCCCTGTACATACCTCACTTTCAGTCACTGGGAATTGAGCAGCAAGAGGATGTTGTACAAGCTATAGGTTTTTTTTTTTTCTTTCGTAATCTTGAGCTTTCATTTTTAAACTTTTGTGCTTCTCCACTTACATTTATTTTAAAATGATAAAGCAAACACCATTTTGCTAAGGTGTTTGTGTACAGTATGTATTCTGGTTTAACTTCAAGACTGCAAGGAAGACAAAAATCATTAATAATTACAAAAAATGTTTAGAAAACAACCAACTAATGTAATTAAAGGCCATGCTATGTTGGAGATCCTAGCTCAACAGGGACTTGAATATTTTTCCTTTACTCCAATTTGTCTACACGTTATTCCCAGAGACATAGAGAACCTGGTACCCACTGCTGCTTGGTGGGAAACACTGAGTGTCACATACCCTTACCCCCTTTGAGAATAAGCAAATAAATAAATAGATAAATAAATAAATAAATAAATAAATTCCAGTTCAAGATGTGTTTCTTCTATCGCTGTAGACACAGCAGGCAGAAAGAGTCTAGATCCATGTTGATTTACCCCAGCAACCCAGTTGTAAATTTATAGTGGTGTAGTGGTATAGTCCCAGTGGTGTAGTGGATAGTCTCAGCAGTTTCACTAAAGTTCAGGTTGATTTCTGACTATCAGGCTGGGACCCAATTTGTTCAACCTGCAACTCTCCATGTGCCTCCTGCCAGCTTGAACTCTGTTCCTTTACCTCCTGCTCTTTTGAACTCAGTTCTGCCTCACCTTGACACTAGGAGCCACTAGATGGAGCCAACCCACAGCTGCTCTGAGTTCCAAGAGCAGTTAGCTGCTCTCCAAAATGGCTACCAGACAAACACCTTCTGTGAGACGTCTGAACTTCAATAAGTCCACCACATCCACTGCTTTTTCCACCAGTGTGTTTCTCTGTGTAGGCCTCCTGGGTCACCAGGAGTCACTGTGTGTCTGTAGATTTGAGCGTCTTTTCCATGTGGTAAGTCTGGTCTCTGAGAAAGTGCAGTTTACTACCTACTTCTTCTTTGTCGAAGTCTGTCTCCCCATGAGTTTAAATTCTCACTTCAGATCCTTGCTGAGTCTCAGGGACCAACTTCCTTCCTCTTTCCCTTCCTCTCATTGCTATAATCCAGTCTCTGGATACCAAATCTCTCTGCTCTTCACTATTCTGCCATTTTCCCAGAAGTTCTCAAGCCTTTCAAATAAAAGGCAGATTCCTGTGCTCCCACAGGGAATTATTTGGAAAACAAAGTATTTATTTTTGTTAATTCAGAATTTCATTTCATTTCTTTCTGGCACCCTTTTGAACATGAGAAGCTGTAAAAGGTAATGCCATGAGCAAGCATTGCCTTAACTTGGATTTCTGAAGGCAGTGATGCCAGGGAAATTAAACCAGGGAGGTTACATGAAAAGACATAAGTAATTTATTTCCACTCTTATAAATGAGAGGGGAAACCTATATAGGGTGATATTATTAAATCTCAAGTGTTGATATTTAAATTGAACACAGCATTGTAGTATTGCCTAAAGGAGAGTTGAATAATTTAGAGAAAAATTTTAAGTTTATTTATTATTTAATGGATGAAATTTTCATTTACCTTATATGTCTAGTGTAAGGTATGATTTATAAATTACATTGATCGTTTACTTCAGAAATGGATTTTTTCTCAAAATGATGAATTTATAGACTGATTCAAAATTGAAAATATTCAGAACAAAAATATAACTTAAAAAGTTTAGACCACTGAGTTTTTCAAAATATGTAAATTGTTTCCTAGTGGTTATTCTTAACTTCGAGCAAGATAGAAAGAACAAAAGAAAAGCAGTTTTAGGAAAAGATATACAAAGGGAAGTATAGAAGTCTCTGTGCACTAGAATTATCTGAATTGAGAAAGTGAAATAGCCAAACCATTGTCCCATCTCCCATCTTTGAATTTAAAATATTATCTTTTTTCAAAAAGTATAACTAGGGTAAAGCATGTATGCTTTCACATACTCCTTTGATTTATTTGTATATCTAAGAAATCTGTCCAATAATTGGAAAGATTTCATTACTTTGACATTTTTTGGGAAGACAGTAAAATATTACACTTTCCTTGTTTATATTTTGTTAAAATGTAAAATATATTCAGTCTTTCCTTTCTAATTTTCTTTCTTTTTCCTCTGTTCTCATTTGCTCTTTTCCTTACCCTCTGTTGCTTAATATCAATACACATATAGTTGCAACTAAGAGCAATAATAATTCAAAGGTTTGTTTTATTGTCAAATTTTATGAAATGTGGTAATTCTAAAATGAAATCTAACTAGGGTCAGAATAAAGCAAGTAAAGTAAAAATTAGATGTCTTTGGCTCACAAACTTTGGCAGTAGGGAATTTACCTTTCTGGGCCACAATTTCTTATCTTTAGGGAGGAGATCATAATTTCTAACTTGTACAGTTTTTAGTAGTTTTAAACAAGGTGACATTTGCAGTGCCAGACAAAGTTTAAACAGAAAATACCTGAGTAGCTATTAGTAATATCATAAGATTTATTGAGCCATTGTTATGTGGCAGACCCTTTGTTATACAAGATCCTCAAATATATCTCTTTTGTTCTTCATAACAATTCTACGATAATGGAGCTATTATTCTCTTTATTATAAATGAAAACACTGAAATAAGAATATTTATCACTTAACCAATGTCATTAAACTTGCAAAAAGTATGACTCTAAGGCTTAATACAGAATATTATGCTATTCTTTTCTATAGGAAAACGTAAAAATTTTCTACCCAATCATGGTGTTCACAATGTAGTACAGAGAGTAGTTACTGATATAGTAATTTAAGCCTCATCTCTAAGGAAAATTGTTCCTTAAAAGTCCTTCTTAGAAATATAATAAAATCAAAGAACTAATATAAAATAACAGATTTGCATAAAGCTAGGGTCACTGTGGCATATATTCTATTCTGAGTGTGGAGCAGAATAAGAAACAATGAAGATTTAGTCACTAACCATCCATTTCTTGGCTGAGTTTCATAATGACTCAAGGGCAAACACATAGTGTTTCATCTTCATAAATTACCAGTACTTAGAAAAATGTGAAATGTGTGTAAACGAGGCATTTTTTCTACCCTTTGAGGAACACTGTAAGATTTAACTCACACCATACATGTGTGTGTGTGTGTGTTTGTGTGTGTGTGTGATTATTCCCCACGGTGTGTCTACAGGGAATTCTTTCCAAGAATCTGGGCAAATATTAAAGTCTGAGGTTGTTGAAGTACTTCACATAAAATTATATAGTATTTGTTTATAACCTTTGTACATTCTTCTATATAATGGCTGAAACAAAGTCAATGCTATATAAATAGTTGGTAAACTGTATTGTAAATGGGATGATGATGCAATGTATAAGTACATACATATTCAGTCCAGATGGAACTTTGCTGTTTTCTCCAATATTTTCTATCTGTGATTGTTTAAGTCCATGAGTATAGAATATGTGGATATTGACCACTGCTGGTATTTATTTTTCTGTGAATTATTCTCAAAATTCATGAATTCCACAAATACACTTACCAACGTTTTACAGTATGCATTGTAACAAATGGAGGGGATAATAAAGAAATAGCATATGTTTACACACTTTTTGTGACTACATATCCTAATTTGTGAATCTTACTGGACTCAGAAATGCCAAGAGGATTATTAAAGCACACTTTTGGGTGTGTCTGTATGAATCACAGACATGTGATGTTGGGTAACATCACATGTCTTGTCACTTTTCTCTCTGGAACTATTCTCATACTCTTCTCATATCCAGTTTCTTGGCCCCATGAACTGAGCAGATGAGTTTTGCCATTCTCTGCCACCATGATGACTCAGCCTTGGAGCCAACTGACTGTGAATTGAGTAACCCGAAACCATGAAACAAATTAATTCACTCTTCCTTTAAGTTTTGGAGTGAGTATTGTTTACCAGCATTAGTAAAGCTAATACATTTTGGAATTTGCAGTTTTATGTGACAGATAAGCAATCCACTTTTGATTAAATGAATGAGGACCTTAGAGAATGTAAAAAGTTTAGCAAAGGAAATAATTACAGTTACTTACTAGTACCTGTGTAAACTGGGAAAGAATGGGTTTAGGTGGTCATGGAAAGTGTGACTCACTGAAATACCATGTAAGATATTTGCATGATAGCGTAGGAAGGAATCAAGTAGGTGAAGATTCAGAACTGTAATGAAGAGAGAGGGACTTCAAAATAGAAAACCAGTGAGAAGAATGAAATTAGAATGTTCTGCAAAGAGAGGGAAATCAATGTGTAAGGACCGAGCAATTTGGAGAGTGACTTGAAAGGATGTTGGAGAAATTTATAAAACCATGACTGCCTTAGTCTGTTTAAGTTTTCATTAGAAAATATCCTACATTGGGTGACTTCAAGAGCAAATATGTATTTGAGTTTTGAAGGTTGGAAAATGTAGGATTGAATTGCCAACAAAGTCAAATACCAGTAAAAATTTTTTTTTTCCCTTGGCTTGCAAATTTCCTCCTTCTTGTTATCGGTTCACTTGATACAGAGGAAAGGTAGTCTGGTGTCTTCCTCTGCAAGTAAGGGCCTTGGTCTCATTAGGATTTCAGAGGGAGGTGATTTTACCTACATGCTCTCATTTAAACCAAATTTTCTCCTAAAATTCAACCTCCAACTACCATCACCTTGGGGATTAATATTTCGTATATAAATTTTGGTTTATGTAATTCTCTTGGTTCTTGCCCAAGCAAACAAGACACAAGACACTAACTTCCATATGTGTACCTTGTAAGTAGGCAACGAAACACTTGCAATTTTTAGATTCTTTACATGAAGGCAGATTTATGAGTTTGTAGGCAGCATATGAGGCTCTCTATGCGTTTTTGTTTTATGCGTATTTTAGATAGTGGTTGTCTGTAAGGTAGTAAGCTTTCTAAAAAAAAAAAAAAAAAAAACAGTGGGATTTTCCTTTCACTTCTGTTACCATCTGTCTCTTTTGTAATCTCCAAGTCCTTTCTGTGTATCTCCTGTGTGTGGATAGAGAAGCATAATATTCATGTGCTTTATTCTTTCACATTTTATTTCTGTAATTGACAGTATCTTAGAAAATGCTTTCATTCCAGTGGGAGTCTTTTTATATAATTTTCACTCTCTTCATAAAGTACTGTTTGTTCTTAATTCTTTCCTGTAGCTATAATATTTGAGTAGATTTAGATGAATCTGGCTTATCTACTGTGAGAGTGGAAAAATGTCACTGTAATGTTTTATATTTTTCCATTTTGTATACTTATATCCATGCATATGCATGATGTTAATTTGCTTTGCTACCATTTATCACAAAATCTTAAACAATTTGGTAAAGACATTTTTAACTCAACTTTTAAGAATACAATCTTCACTCTTTATCATTTATGCAAGATCTAATGTAAAATTTTCTTTTGTAGGATAATTATTTGCTCTATGATTGCAATATTTAAAATATGGGTCAAATATTATATATTAAGATAATCTTTATTTCTATAAAGGTGATTATCATTTTGAGATTATTAATTTTAAAAACATAACAATAAAATTTTTAATATTTTTTATTTTACAAATTGGAATGCTCGTGTAAAGTTTGTTTGCTCTGCACATTTTATACTGAAACAGTAACTAGGCTTATTTTTATAAGAGAACAAAATTAACCCCAGAAAAATTGTTTAGTGACTTCACTTCCTCTTTCTTCAAACTCTCACAGGAAAATGGAAATGCTACATGCAAAATATAAGTCTTGAAAAGAACATTTGGTACATCAAAAATTCATGATACATGCCAGGATAAATTTGGTCCTACACAATTTTTCTGAACCAATAAAGTTTTAAAGATATTTATGACTTTTTTCTATAACATACTTGAAAAAATCCCCACAGAATTAATAAGTTTTAAAGAAAAGTATTTTCTTCCCCATACCATGTGAAATAAATAAATACACGAAGTAGGACAGAGGAAGATGAGACCAAGGATGAAGACCTGTAAGTATTAAAACCATCCACTTTAGAAAGAAAGATTTGATTAAATGTCTGCGAACATAATGGTTTTTATATGTGCAAAGTTATTTTACAATAGATTATTATATATTTTAGGACATAAGTTGCAAAATGTACCTATGTGAATATTGTATTTTGTTAGGTACTACACCAAAATATCTTTATTAAAAATTATGAGAGTATTAGTTATAATTATCTCCCTATTTTTGTTTAATATCCTTTGTGCCCTAAAAAAGATAATAGTATTTCACAGGGTTAGAAAAGTGCATGGTTACCCAGTTTTTCATGCATATTTTGAGGAACAGGTGAGTATATGTCTCATAAGTGTTTGCCATTTGTTCTCAAAGGAAAAGTACATTTCTGGGATTAATAGTTTTGTCCTGAATGACACATTATTAAAGTAAAAACAAATAAAAACTACAAAGAAATAATACTTAGACATTTTAACAATGTAAAGTATAAAAACCTGAATATTAAAATGCAAATATTGATAAATGAATATTATTCTTAGATGAATCTATAGATCATGCACATGTTTTAAGATGCAAAGTTATTTTCAAAATGTCACACCTAAAATTATGGGCTTTCTGGAATTGGGAGTCCCATTTGTCACAGTTATTCTGCTTCTGTGCATATTCCCAGAAGAACTGAAAACATCATGCCACAGTGATACATGTGCATCCATGTTTATGGCAGTACCATTTGTAATAGCTATATCTTGGAAACAACCCAAATGTCCATCAACTGAGAAATGAATAAAAAAGATGTGGTATTTTTATATGATGGAGTACTACTCAGCTATAAAGAAGGATCACATTGAGGCTTTTCTAGGTAAATGGATGCACCTGGAGACCATACTCATAAGTGAAATAAATCAAACTCACTTGTGTAAGTACTGTATTGTCTCCCTAGTGTAAGAAACTGAAAAAGTAACTAAGATATAAAATCTTCAATAAATATTGTGAAAGGATAAGAAAGTGCTCAAAGGAAAAAAAATAACTCAGGGAAAAGGAGAAATGAAGGAAGGGAAAAGAAAGAAGATATAAATTTGTACATGTATGCTTAAAATAGCTAAGATGATTGTATTACTAATTCTATTAGCTCTTGGAACAAAACAGTTAACATTCATAGAATGAGATCAATTTTGCATGTCTATATCTGGTAATCTGAGTAACTCTTTTGAAGATAACTATGCAAAATAACAGCCTTTGTTATGGTCCTGCCACCTTGTTTTGAAAGCCTGTATTGTTATTGTTTTGGGCTGTTTGTTATTGTTATTTATTTGTCTCTTTGTTTCTTGTTTTTCTTGTATTTTTGTTTTGTTTTGTTTTGTTTTGTTTTCCATTCTAATGCACAAATGATAGATGTACATGTATAGGCTTATATATGCCTAGAACCTCAAAAGAGTATATAAGAACTGATTTTATTATATGTGATGGTATGAACAGCTACTTTGAAGAAAACAAGACATTATGGTAGCCATTGCTGATTTCCTATCATCTTGTTTTGAAGTCCAACAATGTTTTTACTCTTTGTTTTGATTGGTTTTTTAGTCTGTATTCTATTATTTCAATTCAATATATGTGAGGGTATGGACAGCTATTTTGAAGAAGACAAGAGACATTATGGTAGCCATTGTTGGTTTCCTATTGTCTGGTTTTGAAGACCCGTAATGCTTTCGTTCTTTTGTTTTGATTGGTTTTACACTGTTTTGTTTTGTTTGAATTTGTTGTTTTTGAAGGTATGGACAACTATTTTGAGGAAAACAGGCAACATTATGATAGTCACTGTTGATTTACTGTTGTCTTGTTAGGAAGTTCTGTATTGCTTGCATTGTTCTGTTCTGATCTGCTTCATTTTGCTTTGTTTTGTTTTGTTTTTCTCTTTAAAATAAAAAAATGGGCTTTCTGTAGAAAGAAAAAGGATTTTGCTTCAACAAATATGTGAAGTGTACAAATCATATTATTCTAATTTCTACTATAAAGCCTAAAGGCTGTAGAAAAATCAAGGATTAATATTATGATCCTTATCTTCAAAGGATTTAAGGTCTTTAAAAGGACATTATCTCAGAGAATTGTCACACGTAGACAAAACAATCCATAATCTGACTTTCTTTAGTCTCAATAAGAACAGATTTGAGACAATGATATCAAAATGATTAATGAAGGTCCAGGGACATATCTCAGTGGCACAGAGCCTGCCTGGCAAGCACAAGGTTCTGAGTTCAATTCTTGGTACTAAAAAAAAAAAAAATGATTAAGGAATGGCAACCTTTCCTGCAACATTAGGATCAATGATAAAAATTAGCATTTTAATATGAGCAACAATGTGAATTAAAATTCTTACCCCTCACATTTTAATAAAAACAAATTTCATGATATCTAAATAAATTACATGAAGATAAGCAATAGAGCCCACTTTAACTTTGAGTCTTTTTCAATGCACTCATGTCCTTTATGGTTTTATTTTTCAGAAAACTATTTCTTGAAGGAAAATATTTCTGTTTTCACATATTTAACTGTTCTGTAGTCATTTCACGATAATTTTGTTATAGCAAGGAAACAGAGTTCAGTGATCATGAATGACTAAAATATTGATTTAAGCACTAAAGTCAACCAACTTTGATGAAAGTTTTCCCTTCTAACTCACTGTACAGTTTCTAGATAATTCAGTGGTTTGAACAATTGAACAATTATGTTGGAGTTTTTTGACCATTTATGCTTAGATAACACTAATTTTAGTTTGAAATCAGAGACACACTGGGGCTTAAATTTTGATAAACTTTAAGATATTTCCCATCTTACCTTGTTTCATTAGTATACAATCACTGGCATATCACTCATGAATACTGTAATGAAAGTAAAGGAAATAAAGGCTAACTTCTCAATACTCGAGTATGTATAATATATGGTAAACTACATTAATTCTTCAGACATGACTTTAAATTTGCTCACACTTTAATATATTCATTCATTTATTTATTTGAACAAAAAATCATTTTAGAGAAAAATAAGATGTGTCTGTACTTCACTGTTGTGGATTGACAACTGGTGGTCAGTTTGTAACACCAGCTGAACTGAATCAGCATGGTGCTGAGTGTGGATGGCCCAGCTGAGGACTGTTGCCAAGACAAGAGGGAGAACTGGAGAGTAAGAAGTAGTGTTGTTGGTTCTTCTAGGGATTGTTGGTTCTCTTACTGCCATGGGTTCTCCTGAAGGAGCTTGTCAAGCTTCTTTCCTGATATGAGCTCGGCTGTTCTCATCATCAAAAGAGCTTGGGGCCTTGTTGTTGCTAAGAATGGCTGTGGTTCACTTTAGGGTAGCTCTGGTCTTTGAGCATCGCTTCCTGACCCCAGAGGGGAAGATGTTCTGTTGTTCAATCTCCTGGAGAAGCTTGTCATGCTGGCTCCCTGATATGAACTCGGCTGTTCTCATTAGCAGAGGAGCTTGGGAATTTGCTGTCACTGAAGATGGCTGTGGTACTTTTCCCAGGAGCTCTTGTTCTTACTTTGAGTGTCACTTCCTGGATCCAGTGCAGAGCCCTCAGCCTACTGTACAGATCCTTCACCCTGCTGGCATAAACTTTCTAGCTTCCACCACTGACCTTTGGGCCTTCCCAGAACAGGTCCATGAAACAAACTTGCCTGAGACATTGTTATGGGCTCTAGGTCTTCAGGTGGTCTCATACAGGATGTTGTCATGGGATCCGGGCACTAGGCTGGATTTTTTGGGGTCTTTAGTGTGTGGACAGATTTCCTGCACTTTTTGTGTTGATTCTTTGGGTAACTATTGCAAAATGATTCCATAAAGTATGTGTCTTTTATGTAATTGTTTCCCTTGCAGACCCTGACTAGAACTGTCTTCAGTTCATTCGCTGTTTTCTTCTAAGCATAGGCTATCAGTGAACAATAGAATTACTAGAAAAAAAGTGGAATAGTGATAGCAAACATTTATATGTCTTTATTATGTGGTTAGCACTGTTTTATCCAAAGACAGATACTATAGTTATCTTAGTTTTGCAGTGAGGGAATTGAGGAAAAGACAACTAATGAGCGGCAGATCTGAGATTCATACATAGGCAGTCTTACTGTATAATTAGCAAAGTGAGGGAGAATGCAAATTAGATGCATTAATATCAAAGTTGCTGAAAATTAAGATTTCTGGCCAACATAGAATTTTAAGCATATTGTTGACTGGGTGTTGGTTTGAGTACCTAAAATTTACTCCCAATATTTCAATCAGCATCCATTGTGTTCACTTTTGTCATTTTCCCCAAATACACGTTATGCGTTTCACTTCTGCTCCTCATTTCACTGCTTTACACCATCTCATTTCTCCTCTTTGCTGTGTGTGTGCAAGTGTTATGTATGCGTTAGTGTGTGTTTATGTGCATGTCTGTGAGTGTATGTGTGTGTGAGGGAGAGAGCAAGACAGAGAAAGACAGAGAGAGAGAGAGATACAGCTCTATTTCAGATAAGATTCTCTTTGGAAGGCTTGAAAAATGTGGTTTAATGAAATCTTTTTTCTCTGATTCTAGGTCTGGGGTGTACTTGGAGATTTTAGGGTTTAGACTGCCGCCAAGAAGACTGCTACTGTTATCATACCGAACAGATGCTGCCCGCTCTTAAGCTTCAGACACTTCTCTAGGAGCTCTTCTAACTCTTTGTAAGAGTTTACTCAGAAAAGCAAAAGGTAGGATCAGGCTATTGCAAAGCTGCCTGTGGTATTTAATCCTGCAAGGTGACAGGTTTCCTCAAGATGAAACTTTCTAAGTCATATGCCCGTTCAGGAAGAGTACTTAATTTTGTCTGTCTAAACTTTGTTTACACTAACTTTTAATTCATTTTGTTTAATTGGAATTTTATTGAGGCTGTCAGAAGCAGATTGCATGCTGGGAGTTGTATACAATCAAAAACATTATCCCAGACTAAGTAACAGCTGGATAGAAACTGTGGGACCTCCCACATGTCTCCCACTGAGATCCAGACTGTGGGTGAGTTATTTGACTGAGTAGCAATGACAGCTGCCAAATAGGTCATTTTTTAAAAACAACTTTTGAAACTTTGAGAATGGAAATGAATAGGTTTCATAGAACCATCAGAGCTAAAAACAAATAACATTTTTTAAAAATGGGAGTATTCCTTCTTCAAATGAAGCCTGTTGTGTCTTAAATTATACTGGGTCATCTTTTAAAATCATTATTGAATACTTAGTGCAGAAATATTTTAATTGAGATGAATATTAGTTTAACCTCTAGGCCTAACATCTGTTCTATAGAACATAATTACATTTTACCAAGTATTATTCAGTACTTGATTTGATGAATCAAGTACTGAATAGGGTCAAAATTTGCTACCCACATAATTTTTAATTGCCTTTTCCAAATAACTTCTTATTCACAAATAAAATGCAGACAAGTGAGGATCTATTGCATGCACTCATAAAGAACTTGCTTCTCAAATGATTCAATCTAATATTTCCAAATAAAATTGATCATTTGCATTTAAAATAGAATACACTTTTAAAAGAAACCAGCTCGATTTTAAATAATTAAAAGTAGCTTTTGCTTTTAAATCTTTTATTACTAAATGAAACAGTTAGCAAATTAGTGTCATTCCACCTGAAATAGTTAAAATAGTTAAAAGATGAAGGATGGGTCATTATAAGATGGAAGAAAGTCTTCACTGTTATCACTAATGGTCCATTTTTTTTCATCACGCTAAGTGATACAAATAAAACAGAAACAAAATGTTTAAAAGGCTGCTGATCAAAAACAGTCTTACATAATATGAACTAAAATATGAACTAATATTTCTTGGTGTTTAATAGGATTTTTTTCATATCTTTCTACTTACTTTCTACTTATACTTACTTATGATCAGTTGAACATATTAAGGTAGTATTATTTGTAACTTACACAGCAATTAACTTTTCCTAGAGTTACTTTAAACTACGGGGTGAATACACTTTTCAGGATCATTGTTAGCTTTAAAATCCTAATCTGTTTATCTAGTGAAGAAATGCACAATCTGACAGGTAAGATATAGATCATAATATTTGTAGAATATAAAATATAGATGAAAATATTTCATGGATTATCATTTTATAGTAGAAGAAAATGGACAACATTGTCAAATATTTTTCTAATTCATGTCAATAGTGAAATCTTGCTATAAATTCTTGGAAGGATTTAAACCATTGTCATAGTCAGTTGCTTGGATATATAATTGAACTGAAGAGGAAAGATATTTATCATGTGGATGTAATTTGCAGAGTCTCTTTACTTTTAAAGGTACACTTAACAGTATTTTGAGATCATGCTTTGTGGAATCAGATCTCATTATTGTATGAAATTCTGTCCTGGTGAAATAGATGATTCAGAAAGATGAAGGATGTTGGTCCTTTGAAAGTTATGTGATCTCTCCTTTTTTGCCCACATAGAGAAGAAAGGTTTCCAGGGAGAGAGCTTTGATATAAGAGAATATAATTTAATGAATAAAAGTGTAAGGACATTTGAAGTGGACATTTAATCTTTGATACAGCCAGCAGGAACCTAGCACCTGAATTTTTGCTACGGTAAGAACAGCAATGAGCTGTCCTCACGTGTGTATTCATACAAGTCAGTAGTTTTCTAAGCAGTCCTTGCAAGGAAATGCTTGAAACAAATGAGAAATAATAGCAGGAATCATCCCCAGAAATAAACCTTTTCAAACTACTTGTGTTCCCCTAGTGTCAAAGAGTAATTATTTTTATAAAAATGTATTGTGAATAAGTTGGTGAAGCTTAAACTTGTTAAAGAATAGCAAAACATGGAGTGATAGGTTTATGTCAAAGCTTTACTGACTATTCAGATCACCATGGACTCAGACCGCTATTCATTTATTTTTTAGGAGCAGAAAATCTTTCACAAAACAGCTCACAGTTGGTTACCAGGGGATCAAGTGTTTAATAGTAGCTAGCTTTTTCTATCCCTACACCTATCCCTCATTAGTAGTAGGCTATGAAATTGTTAATAGAGATTTGTTTGGTGTTTTAGGAATGAGCATACTGTCCTGAAAAGATTACATAGATGACCCTGGAAGCAAAATATCTAAAACTCAGTCATATATCGGTAAAAACACTTTTGGATTTCCAGTTCTTCACCTCTAGACTTCATCTAAGCCCAGCTGCCTACTGCATGGGAGTAGTTCCATTCCTGTCTGTCTCTACATGTAAGCTCATTTCAAAACTAAAACAAAACTTGTTCTTATCCTCAAAGTAGTCCTCATTTTTTCTTCTTATTCCTCATTTAATAGAAATCACAGCCATCCAGCTATGATCTGAGCCCATGGTGATCTGAATGTTAAATATCTGATATAAACCTATCACTCCATGTTTTGCTATTTTTTAACAAGTTTAAGCTTCACCAACTTATTCACAATACATTTTTATAAAAATAATTATTCTTTGTAACACCAGGAGAATACAAATAGTTTGAAAAGTTTTATTTCTGGGGATGATTTCTGATGTTATTTCACATTTGTTTCAATCATAGCCTTTCAGCTATGATTTCTATGATTTCAAGTCTGAACACTACAACTCATCCATGATCTCTTCTTACTCTACAATCCATTAACTATATTAAACATGTCCCCCAATCACTGCAATCTGTGGACTTCCATTTCTGTTACTGTTTTATAATTCTAGGACACTATCCTTTGTAGTTTTTATTACATAACCTATATCCAGCCCCCAAGTAACCATACACACCCAGTTACCACCTTTCAGAAGAGATCAATGTAAACTTTTAAAAATGCAACATGTGTTGGAAAAATAGTGAGCAAATATTTATTACAATGAATGCCACATTATCATTAATTCCTCTCAAAATGCTTGTCCTCATTTTGAACACACTTATCCCACTGTTCTAGCCACTTTGTGAAGCAATTCTGGAACTTTTCTTTT
This sequence comes from Dasyprocta punctata, assembly GCA_004363535.1. Classification (NCBI taxonomy): domain Eukaryota; kingdom Metazoa; phylum Chordata; class Mammalia; order Rodentia; family Dasyproctidae; genus Dasyprocta; species Dasyprocta punctata. Next base: position 95,946 of record RJWM01003603.1, on the reverse strand, counting down.
GTATCTTTAGGAGATGGAACCAAAAATCCAGGGGGTAGTGGTACCAGTGCTATCCAGAAGAAAGGCAGGCTGATGAACAGAATATGGTGTGTCTTCATTCATTTTATTTACTGGATCTGGCACTGATCAAATTCTGACTCTTCCTCAAATTCAAAATGACCACGAAAGGTACACATTTTGCATATATTCAGGCCATGGAGGCAGCCAAGACACGGCATAAAAAAGATATACTTAGTAAATGGATTTCTAGAACTGCTTCCAAAAGTGACAAGAAAGATGAAATAATTGTATTGAAAGTGAGAGAGAGTATTTTGAGGGGATTAATAGTACTGCGCCTTTGACTGCAAGAAACTTTCAAAATTTAAACACATACTATATTTCAATCATACTTCTTAGGACAAAATTATCTATATACTTGCTAAAATTATCTTCATACCTTTCTTTTACACTTAGATAGATGCAAACTTCATGTAGAAGGGGTGTATATCACAGTGTAGAGGTAATAATTATTACAATGATTACAAAATAATCTATAATTCCATAATTCTTTTTTTCTCAAAAGAATACCATAGGTGTTTTGTCATAATATCTCCCATGTAGAATTCAGTTCAGTTTTCCAGTATTTATATTATTTTCTATAATATTTTGCCCCCTTGAACCATGACTACCTGACTCCTAACTACCTTGATGGCTGAATTCCAGCAAATACTGCCTTAGGACGCCATGAGTGAGCAGGATGCTCTGAATGTTTCTTCTCAAAGCAGTTTCAAAGGACTCTACTCTATTATACTCTAGAGTCTGGATGAAATTCAATCCATAGTGGCTGCCTGCAATGCAGAATAGTGTGATGGAAGAACACGGCAGAAGAATACTGTTCACTTCTTAGTAGCCAAGACGCAGAGAAGGAAGGGAAGAAACAGAGGCAAGAATACACATATCCAGGTCATGTTCCTAGTGCCACTTCTGACCAACAAGGCCTTCCCCTGCATGTGAGGCTTGTTTTTAGATCTAAACCATAACATTTAGTAATCTTATCCTCGCCAACTAAATGCCAGTTATAATCCTTCATTCTGATGTAAACCAAATAAAAATCCCTTCTAGGTAAGAACCATTCTCCTAATAAATACCACACCCCATCATAGCATTTGGAAGACTTGAGTTAAAAATTAACAATTTGCTAGTATTTAACACTTCTCTGAAGCTCCTTTGCAATAGTGTGCAAATATGTCTGATTTTCTCTCAACTAAAACTGAACTGTATAAACTCTTCATTTTTTAATTTCTTACTGATCATGATAAAATTCATCAAGTCTCAAATTAATTTCTTCCTGGGTTTGCTTTTCTTATCTTTTTGACTTGTTTAGGTAACTCTAGTAAGACCCTATTTCTTTTCTCTTTCCTTTGTCTCTCATTTAAACTCTGGGCTTAATGCTTTCCACTCTCCCTTGATTCCAAGAAGAGATTAGGTTTGTTTATTCATTATTGTAGTTCCAGAGTCTATCAAAGTGCCCAGGAAAAAATATTATTTGCTGAAAAGTATTTTTAATAAATGGAGAAACACATACATGAATAAAGTAATAATAATTTTAATATACTTAAATATTTCAGCATAACTTTCTGAACGTGGTTGCAGATATTTATATTTTAAATTATCTTGAGAAAGTCAATTTTAATTTTCATGATTATTAACACTTTTATGCACATAAATAGGAAACATTATGTGTTTGAAAAATTATTGAGCAAATAATGTGAGAATGAGAGTATGATAAATGTCATGGTTAGTAGTAACAATAATATTTATTGAATAATTACAATTTTCCAGGTATTGTGTTTAACACCTACAGACTATTTCAGTTAATTCTTATAATAATTTTAGAGGAAAGTATTATGAATATCACATTGAAAACACTGAAGTATAGTTTATGTGAGGCTAAATATTACACCACTTTTTTGTGACAGAACTATGAAATGAAGGACTACAACAAAATGAATCCAGAAGCATGGCTGATAGTACTGTGCTCTTGTATGTCTATCTACCTTTTATAAACGGGTTTTCTTTCTGTGATTTTTGAAATGAATATGAAATATTAATTTAATTTAAAATTTCATTTTGACTGAATTTCATTTTTATGAGTGATTGGAAAAAATAATATAAGATGATCAGAAAAATTAATATGTAAAATTCATATATTCAAGGAAATTAATTAATTGTATCTTTTCTGTAATTTATATTCAGATGTCTACTAAATATCTAAATAGTTAAGTGTTTTCAACAAAACTCATTAATACTGATTTTCCTCATACAAGAAATTTTCTTTAGTCAAAACCAATTTTAGTATCAAATTGTGTACAACTAAGGGAGATAATACATATGAAATATTTTTAAAGCATTTTTAGCAGGTCTGCATGTCTGACGTTTTATACATGAATGCATTTATAGGTTTTGATTAATTTATAAAATAAAACAACTGTGCTAAATATGCCAACTACCTTTATAATGATTGAAATACTGTATTTAAAATCTTGCATTTCTATTATGTACCTACTTACAAAACACTTAATGTAGTGACTGGGATTTTAAAAGAAAAATGGTTTGTATACATATGGATATATGCATAATTTAAAGAAACAGAGCTCCACAAAGAACAAAATACATTATTTTTATCAAGTTACTTTGATTAAAACTAGTATATTGAAGAATTTTTGTTTTTGTTTTTGTTGGGTCATTTTAATTGACCATATATTTGAAACCCTTCTTTCTGACAAAAACAATAAAAGGTAAGAATAGAAGTAGGAACATTAAGTCACTGTCCAGTGTCACCAGACCAATTAGTAAATACAGAGATAACACCTCGCAGATACCATGTTTACAGGCTGTTGTCTGACTCACTCACCCAGAGTATTTCTTTCACCTTTAAATTTGTGCAGATAAGTCTTTTAACATGACAGTAAGCTTTATTTTGTTGGTTCTTATGAATTAAGCTCACCCTACAAAAAATCCAGTGTTGTACATAATGAATTCTTGTCATTCACTGTGCACCTGTTCTCTCTCATTATATCTAAAATTTGGGGATTATTCAGAAGTACTCCACAATGACTTTTTGCAAACAAGACAAGTAGAAGAAATTCTTCAAGGACAGAGTGAATTGATAAAAGAAGTATGCCAAATAACCAGGTAGGAAGAAAGTGACAGCAATAGGAAGATCATGAATCATGTATCATTTGAAGGTAAGAAGTTTGATGGGCTGAAGAATCATACTGTGAAGTACAAAAGTTATATGGAGTCTCAATTCTTGGAAATTAAGTCCATATTCCCAACTAAGAGACTTTTGTTATATTCATTTTTGAAAAATATTTAACCAATGTGACTTTTTACATCTTCAAGATTATAATGGTATTTTTTCAGTTTTTTAGTCATTTTGTAAATTTGTTTACAATTGAAATTGTTTCGGTTGTCAAATCACTGTTCCTTATCTACCTTTCAAATTTTCTTTAATTTTTTAAATTGGCATAGGTTCTTAATACTAATTTACCCTCCTAGAAATTAAGTCATGAAGAGATTAATGCTGTATGCAACTGATCTCTAATTAAATAATTATATTTAAGAGAGTATTACACTAGCTAAATTTCAAATTGTTAGCTTAATTCCTTCCATTTGCTTTTGAAATAAGTGGATTAGCCTTTTAATATGTAGTGATTCTCTAATGGAGGCAAGACTATTATTTTTATACCTATATGTTGGTATTTCGGTAGAGGATTCCCAGGTAATTTGAGGTAGAAGAAAAGCACATACAAAATTTATATCTATTGTTACTGATCCAAATGTTTTTCAGAAGACTATAAGCACAAAAAAATAAGACAAAGGTAAGTAAGCAAAATCTAAAAAGTCTCAAAGCTACTGTACATTGCACAGAGCAATTTTCTCCTTCTTTCCTTCCCTTTCCTTTTTTTTTCTTTCTTCTCTGCTTTCTTGAGAATACTAATGATCTATTTTAAGGCAATATTATTGTAAAGATATTACCAGTTTGGGGCAGAGTAAACCAAATTTGAAGAAATTATTTGCATATTAAAATTCAATAGAACTGACCCATAAATGAAAGTGATTCGAGTTCATAATTTTATACAATGTTAGTAATATGAAGAGCATGAGACTATCTTTGGCTTAACTCAAGTTTCAATGTCTCCTATTATGTTCTTTTCTATCTATTACACCACTACCATTTGTTGTACTATACTGAGATGCTATCAACTTTAAAACTCAGAGAGAACTGGTTTTCCTCAGAAAGAATCTATAGGAATTCTTTTTGTCTTAATGACAGGGTTACATCCTGACAAACATACAGCAAATTAAAAATATCATAAGTTAAAATTCAATTAACACATGTCATCTACCAAACAATATAGTTTAGGAACAAAGCACCCCAGAGAGTGTGGGTTGTTCACTCTCTTGATTGTGAGACAGAGTAAGGGGTGGTTCTCACTGTGATGCCCAGGATCATGAGAGAGGACCGTACTTTGAAAGTGCTAGGCCAGGAAAAGGTCCGGATTCAGATTTCAAACTAAACTTTCTCCTGAATACATACTGTTTTTGCACCATTGTAAAGTCAAAAAATTCTAAGTCAAATCACCATAAATCAGGGATGAGGGGTAATCAGGGATGAGGGCTAATAAATCAATAGTAGCTAGTATTTATTATTTATTTGGTATACAACAGCATACAGAATTAAGAATGTTATGTATAATATCACTTTAACTATTGAAATCAAAATGTTAACAAACAAAATTAGAAAAGCAGAAACAATAATGCTGATGTTCATGAAAGTAAATTTAGAAGTTTTAATGTACTGTATTGAGATTTTTTATAAGATTATGTTTTCATTTGCCCGGACTCTTATTAAGTACTGCACATTTATTTCCTTCTTTAAAAACTATGAATTGAAATAACTTCTGCACTTTAACTGATAGGAAAATGCTACCTGAGAATATTTAAACAGCTCTCCTTTAAAATTGGCTCCCTTTGTTTAATGTCAGCATTTTGTGAGGCTGCTCAGTTCCAGCAGTGACGGAAGTTTTAGGAAGAAAATAGCCTCAGCGAAATAATAAGCTGTTCAATTCATACTCAAAAAAGGGTAGGTGTGAGTCTGACTCTATGGTTAAAATTAAGGAAAAAAAACTTTATACAATATTTTCAAGTATTATACATACTAAGATTTGAAGATTTACATCATACTCTTCAGATAGCTGTGCTGTTTAGTGGAGTGGTGAAGACTGTTATGAGGAGGTAGAGTTAGTCATTATTTGTTCTCTCCAGTAAATTAGGAGGGTGGGATCTTGCATCAGAGAGACCTGGGATCAAGTTAAGCCTCCACAACACACTCTGTAAGTTTTGGCAACTTCCTCAAAGCTCTTTCAGTCTTCAGCAATTGTAACTAAAATGAACTTAATCATATTTTCTTTAAAGAGTTGTTGGTAGGAAAGTATTTTGCACATTTGTATTTTGGATAAATGTGAGAACTTCCTTTTATTATCTGTCAAATTTAAGCAGCTTATTTAGTCCGGTAGTGCAAATTAGGAAGAATAATAATATATTCATGTGCAAGAAAGAATATAGAATAGATACTTCATTTGAGAATTATTTTATCAAATAATAGATATGTAAAAATTCAAACCATAATTCTGATTTCATAGGCTTAGGTTGAGACTTTTTAGGAGTTGAAGCTTCAGTGCTCCTAAAATTATGTATGGCAAACACAACTCGTTGTCACAAGTGACAGAACAACTCTATCTAAAGCAGCAGCAGGCTTTAGAAATAATGATCAGGTGTAGAAAATATACAGCAGCCCACTAGGACGTTACAGTAAATAGGTCACTATCTGTTCAGTATGCAGCCACACTTGATGTCATTTACTTCTGACAGGTCCCCAAAGTCACCAGCACAATTTTGAACAACTAGTATTCTTTCTGAAGATTTAATGATTTTGCAAATATGTTGTGATTTTTCACCATCTTTCTTTATTTTGAAGTCTCAGAGTATTAAACTGATTAGGCATCTAGAGACATTAATTACAAAGTATGATCTGTATCCTTGAGTTTCCATAGTTTGACAACAGGTTCTGTTCATAACAAAATTCATATAATTGGAAGTTCTTTCAAAACACGAGGTGTTTGTGTTTGCAGAAGAATAAAAACTGCTTATGTGTCTAGAATATAATCATTCATTCAATTCAAAAATTGTAATGTTCCATAATGTTTCAGGCATTAGAAAAATAATCAAAAAGAAAACAAACACATTTGTCCTCATACAGTTTGTACACTAAGGAAGAATTATGTGATGGTTAAGCTTAATTGTCAACTTCCTTGACTTGAAAGTCACCTAGGGGACTGGAGGTCATGGAGGAATGACCTTAAGTATTACATATGGTCCCCAACCTCATCCACTGGTGCTATTCCCATGCTCTGCGCTTCTAAGTCAACAAAAACCAAAGAGCCTTGCCCCACCACATCCTTCTGCCTTGATATTTAAGCCTTGGAGTTGGTTGACCACAGAATGAATCCTCTAGAATGATGAACCAAATGAACCTGTCCTCTTTTAAATTGCAGGTGTTTGGAAATACATAGCAGCAATGAGAAACATGACTAAAACACAAAGTTGAGGTTTAGTAACCATGTCTTTGTCAATAGAAGAGTAACAACTTTTATGTCTCCTAACGATATTTTTTACATAAAAAAATTCATTATTAGCCAGGCACTGTGGTGCACGTTTGTAATCCCAGCACTCAGGAGGCTGAGGTAAGAGGATCCTTGCAAGTTTGAGACCAGTCTGGGCTACAAAGTGAGCTCAAGTCCAGCCTGAACTGCATAGTGAGACCCTTTCTCAAAAAGTCCAAAAAAAAAAAAATTCATGCTTGAAAATTTTTCAAGCATTGCTAACATAAAAATGAAAAATTACAGTCACCATGAGACTTGATATTCTAAAGAAGATCTGATAGTACACAAATAAACTAATACATGCATGCTTCTGCTGGCAGTCATAAAGGCTTTGTAATGTATTAATCAAGGTAAACATAGTGAAGAAAGAGATAAAGGCACATTTTAGACTGGAGAGCATGGCAAGTAGTGAAATACAACAGGACTCATTTTAGCTAAGCAAAATTTGAATGATAGCATTCACGTAGATGGAGAATGTTTTGAGAAAAGCTGATTAGTGGAGTAAAATCAATACTTCAGCTTTGGGTAGGTTAAATTGAGTTAACTATCATTGACTAAATGAAAACAAATACACAAATGGATATAACTGGAGCGATCTAGATAATAAATGTAACTTTGCAAAATTAGCAACAATCAAATGAAATTTAGAGCTATAATAATAAACAAGATGAACTGACAACTGAATGTGAGTAAACAGGAGAAGCACTTCATAGTCTGAGCTAGTGAGCCTCTCAAAATCCAGAAGGAGGGGAAAATGAATAATTAAAGGAGTTGAGAAAAAATCTAAAAGAGTCTTTTTTACCTAACTAAAATTCTGGAATTGGGAGAGGACAAGTTTTGACATGTTGACAACTTTTTTTTTTAAGGACTTTATTGAACTATAGTATTATTTCACAGAACCTGAGTAATAGTTAAAGTAATGAACACTTTGTAAAAACAAAAGTATTCTCTCACTGGACATCACTAATTACAAACTACTCTTAGTTTCATCTCCTATATGCCCTTTGGAATCTACTCATGACTTTTGGGGGTTGTATCAGTCAGTGCTTTATTAGAGAGACAGGTATAACTAAGATATACAAATGTATAAGAAATTGCAAGATTGGTTTATGATGATCAGCCACATAGCTGGATGAGGAAGCAAGAGGTTAACTGCACACTGGAGACTGAAGGCTTCAGTCCGAGGTCTGGACTCACTGTGTGTCCCATGCAAGTCCATTTCAGGAAGCTGATGGATCTGGGACAGAAGGTTGAAGAGTCTATGCTGGAAGACTGAAGGATCCAAGGCAGAAGCCAAAAGAGTCTGTACTAGAAACCAGGAGATGACATCCAAGCTGTAGGTGAAGACTGGAGCTGCTCCCAAGAACAGAAGCCAATCCATCCCTCCTTATTTCCCTGTTATATTCTCCAGGTGAGGAGCTGCAGATAGCCACCCTAAGGGAGGGCCTCTACACCCTAGGGTGTGGCATTGCTGAGTTCACTTAGCTAAGCTTCTAAACATCTCAAGTTGATGCAATCAATCAACTATTACAATCCACCCATTGCCAACTTGGCAACCAGACATATTTCTTTAAACTATCCTCCAGAAACAAAGACATGCTTGTAATTACACCTAGCATGTTACAACTTTCCTGCATACAAACAGAAACACATTAATTCCCTCACCAGAATGTAAGCTAAATTTTCTCTGGCTGATGCTTATCCAAGTTATTTCGTAACTTAACTATTATAACATATGTTTAACAATCTTTAAGAACCAGTATTAAATATATTAGCCCTATATTACTTTAGAACTGTATTAGGGAAGAAATGGTACAATTACCATCCTCTTTTCTGTAGTTTAACAGGGTTGTAGCTGGTATTTAGGACTACCTTATTCCATCACCCATTCTGTATTCCCTTGGCCTTCAGCAAGCACCTCAGTAGATCTTAGTTCTTTCCCTGGTGGAGTGATCTATACCTTCATTCCTGAAGGCTCTGAACCATTCGTCATTCTGCCTGTATTAGGTTATTGCAGTTTCTCATTGACTTTAATAACAGGGCATGATAATGCTAAGAGATGCCCTAAGGGATGTCCTTCACTCCATGTACATTCTTCTTTTCCTTCATTGTGGAGTAATAGTCCAGTTTCCCCTTGATAATCACCTTGATAGTCAGCTTTCCCTGACGTTTTGGCTCCCTTTTTAGCTTCTTTCATAAGATGCATGAAGGGACAAAAATAACCAGGGGAATGTCTTAGCTCCCAGTCCAGTGGTATTATTGTTGTGCTTTGTGGTACAAATCTTCCCCACTCTGGAACCAAGACTTCTAAGCCAGCAGAACATAAGGTCATGGGGACAGGAAGCAAAAAATTTGCTATTGGATCACTAGAGATAATGGTGAGTGGTACCATTTCTACTTCCACCCCTTGATTCCTGGACCCATGATTCCTGGCTATGAGAGACAAAGTACCATATAGCAGATTCTGATTCAAAGCATATACAGCCTTTTGAAGTACCTTAGCCCAGGTCTGCAAGCTATCGCCACGTATCTTGCACTCTAACTATGTCTTCAAAAGACCACTTCACCTTTCTATCAATCCAGCTGCTCCTGCATGGTAAGGAACATGATAAGTCCAGTGAATTCCATGAGCAGGAGCACATTGCTCACTGCTTTGGCTATAAAATATGTTCCTTGGTCAGAGGCAACAGGGTTCATCCTCATTTGCAGAAATTTCATTACACTTAACCCTTAGGAGTGTTTACAAGAGATGCTGCCCACGATTCTGCAGCCAAAGCCCCCTTTGTAACATTTTGTATGGCTACTCAAAGTAGCCCTTGGAATTCTAGCCACAATGAGAAGTTAGAGTTCTTTCTTTCTCCAAATGAATATTTTATTATTTGTAAAGCATTTTAAAACTTATTTTAAAATGTCCTATTTAATTTTCTCATATATAAAATCAGAAACATATAAAAATAAAAAGAAAGAAAAATGTTTTAACATTCAAATATATTTTCCGTCAATTTCTTAGTGTACGTATCTAACATGAAATAATGAAGAAAAATGTTGCCAAATTTTTTATATCTTTCTTCCATTTCCCCATCTGTTTCTGAACGTTTCTCTTAAGACAACTCATGGGAATTTCTTCAGACTGCATTCTTCTTATCAGCATTTTAATCTGCTAATAAAACCAAGAAAAATGTATTCCATCCATATACATTTAGGATGAAAATACATGCCACAGAATCTATAACTATATGGTGTAATCCTTTAACCCATGGTTATATATAGGTTAGTAGACCAGCACAAAATAAAATGTGCATAGCTTAGGAACTCACCAAAGAAATAACAATTAAGTTTGAAAGTCACCACTGATTCAGCAGTTTATTTCTTAAATGTAACTAGGATTTTGTACAACACAGAACTCTACAGACACTTATTATTTTGTAATTCAGTCACATTCCCTCCTTTGACCTACAGTACTCAATTCATCCATTCTTTTCACATTTACTTCAGCCTATGTAAGGAAAATTCAAGTCAGGGGTGGATAACAACCTATTCAAATATTTAAAAAGATAGATTGAGTGAATCCTATGGGCCCAGAAATAATTTGAGTTAACACCTAAAATTGATAGTATTTTCTGGGATGCATATGAATATATTGTGGAAAACTTTGCCTTCCCCTGATTTCCCAAATGTAGCAGAAAGTTAAGCTGAACACGGGGCATCATCTGCACATTAATTCTGCTTTGGTAAGAACATGGGAGTTTTCATCCAGGATCAGATTCATGCAAATTAAGACAAGAGTCTTCTTTACAAAATCAAGCTGTTCATTCAACAAATATTTCTTGCATTTGGAAAAGTCCAGGATCTATTTCAGGCAATAAGAAAAAAAATAATGATCTAAAATGTATAATATCTAATTCATGATACTTAAACTCAATTCTAATACTAAAATCTGAACATATTCCACAATATTATTTTCTTCAACTTATAACAGTTATTCACACGCACACATGCACAAACATAACTATATTTCCTTTTGTGAAATAAATGCATAGTAATCTCAAACATGTGGGGTTATTATTATACTAATTATAGGGTTAATGTAATAAATTCTATAAATATTCATTGTATATGTTTTCTTTTAAAATTGCATTAGTGAAGTTGCAAAGATTTCTCTGATCCTAAAGCATGATTATATGATGAACATATATTAACACACAATATTCATATCAAGAATGATTTAGTGGATGTTTGAGATTTCTTGAAGGCGTCAAACCATTCAGAAATTATTGCCTTACAAATTGAATATGCCATTGATGTAACATGGAAATTATCAGGCCATCATGCTATAAAGGAAATGTACATGCAATTCTGCACATATCAATACTATTTAATTTTAATTTGGAGAGATATTTTATAGCCATATAAACTTCTAAACCATACATTTCTGAAAGATTAAAACTATTATTTTCCCATCATGCTTGGTTATCAATTGACACTCCATAAACATTATTTCATAATGGAATGAATGGATACATTACTGCCTAAAATTTCATTACATTCCATGGCAGTACATATTATTTAAACAGCTTTTGTACTGAAAACTTATTATTCTGTAAAATTAGAATAGGCTTCCTCTTAGTGCTCCACTTTATTGCTAGGTATATCCCTTGGTGGGCTTTAGTATACATTTAATTCATTTCCCTTTTCATATTTAAAAGCAACTTGTATTACACAGTATTTTTTTTCATTTCCTTTCATTGCTATTCATATGTAATCACTTCGCTGTATAAGTACTTGACATTCTCTTTTATAAAAATAAGATTTTAATTCAGTATAATACAAGACTATTCAATGATCATTCGTTTTTTAAAAATCTGTTTAACTGTGAATAGAAGATTCCCAGAGTAATAGCAATACTGATTTGAAAGAAGCAGTCATATCTGAATCATTGAAAAGGCACTACCTTTATTATGACATCCTAGTAGCAGAATTTTCCTCCTTTATTTTCCTCTTTTTCTTTTTTCTCCTTTCATTCTGCTTCTCCTTTTCCTCTTCACTTTCTTTGCTCTCCTCCTTTTATTTTTTAAGCCTGGTCTCATTGGTGACTCTTTTGAGATCCATAATCCTACACAGGAGCACAAGTCTGCTCTGGCATTGATGGTTCCAATTTAAATTTGATGTAAAAATTAAAGAATTCATTATGTATTTTTCATCTTCTTTTGGAACATCAATACAAGTAGATGCATGACAACTGACCTTGATTAATAGTGCAGATTTTCATATTGTAGTTCCAGTTGATGTCACCGTGTTGAAACAGGAGTTACTTATATCATGAATGTAGAGAAAGAATATAAAAGACTGACACCTGTGTCCTTCTAAAATGTTGTATAATTTTCTCCTTTCTGCAAATTTGTTTTGCAAATTTCCACTACCTCAGTTTCCTTGAATTCTAATTTCCTCCTCCTCCATTCAGAAATATCATTTTTCACCGTCTTATTTCCCCTCTCTAGAACCCAACCTAGAAATTGCATTCCTACAGTAAGTCATGATCACTCCATCCTTAACTAATTTATAGACATTTTATGCATTTGTTCCAAGTATCTGTTTTTAAAAGTAAGAGGAAGCCAGGCGTGGTGGCACACGCCTTTAATCCCAGCACTCGGGAGTCTGAGGTAGGTGGAGCCTTGTGAGTTCAAGGTCCACTTGGGCTACAAGGCGAGCGTAAAACCGGCCTGAGCTATATAGTGCGACCCTGCCTCAAAATTCTAGGGCTGGGAGTTTGGCTCGGTGGTTTAATGCCTATCTAGTAGGCATGAGGCTGTGAGTTCAATCCCCAGTGCTACCAAAAAAAAAAAAAAAAAAAAAAGTAAGAGGAATCAGGAAGTTATCCTATTATGGATGTAAATAATTGATTAATTTTAATTTTTAAAATTCAATTAGTGTTTCAAAAATCAAGAATTTTATGGTGTTCAGTTGCTAAATGAAATGTATTTACATAATGTCTCTCTAATACTAAAAATATGCAACTAAAGCAAACTGATTTCTGTATCATTTTTGACCTCAGAGGTTGAAATTTGTAAGTATTAACTATAGGTATTTGCTTATTATTTTGCTACAAAATTACATTTTTTCATAAAATAAAAAAGATAAAGAAAAAAAAGCATGGAAATATTCACCTAACAATACAACACAAATATGATTTAATACTGAAAACTCTTTAAGGAATAACAGTGTAGATCATTAATTATTCTGATTAGTAGTAGATTTCAGGAAGAATTAGTATGACTCTTTTAAAATATAGAAATAATTGCTGTGATGTTAAGAAGTAAAGGGAGTGTTTAAATAGTAAAATAATTTAGCAGCTGATACAGAAAACCTAAACTTGAAGTATACATAGAGAAGTACAAAGCAAGTTAAAATCCTTAGTAAAATATTACCTTGTAGGACACCCCTCTAGATAGTCACTTCCCAAAATATATTTTGAGGCATGTATTTAGCTCATCTGTGTAATTCAGTGGTGAGATTAAAAAGCATAATTGACATCGTCATTTTGTTAAGTGTATATAAAAGAAAAAATTGCAAAGGCAGCGAAATGAGACAAACAGTGTTAGTAAATTGCATCGGGCTGTTCCTAGGAAAATGTGAACCCACCTGTACCTTCAGAATTGAGAACTGTATATGTATTAGTGAGACTGATGGTTGTGAGAGGAAGCATAGTCAGAGATTTCCAGGAAGAGTGAACAGTAGACATAAATATCCAAAAGCAAACAGTTTGGAACTGAAAGTGTAGTAAAAAGACAAAATATGATAGAACTTGGAGTTTGATTCAGGAAAACTAAGTTGTTGATCACTTTTTAGAAGCAAAAGTAATTAGACTTCCTGCTTAATCACTGATTTCTACTTTTTTTGTTTAGTTCATTTATTGTACTTTTTTTTCCTTCCTCTATTTTGTGGTGAGATGAACATATCAGTGGTGGTGCAATGTGTAGCTTAGCCTTTACTTGATGTCTTCAGTGTATTGCTCTGAGTTACAGTGAAGCAAATGTGACTAGGGTAAGGTGATAAATTCAAATAAATGTGAAGGATTAATCAGGGGGATATATCAAAAAAAGCAATTTTGGCTTACTAAATTTTAATGGCAGATTTTTATTTTTTATTTTTATCTATTGATGAATGTGCTTATCCTATGTGCACTGAATTTGCTTCAATATGTTTAAAATGAAGAACAGCCAATGACAGAGATTTATTAGGCATGAGGGTAAAGTTTGTGAAACAGAGAGCTAATAAAATAGAATTTTGACTTCACTGATTATTATATTCAACAAGAATAGAAAACTCAGAGTGGAAGGAAATGATAATTAGATAGTCTATGTTGCTTAAAATGACAACATGGACATCTGAGCAAGAAACACTAGTTTTTGGAGACTATATATATATATATATATATATAGAGAGAGAGAGAGAGAGAGAGAAAGAGAGAGTATATAAATATATATATATATATATATAACTATGCCATATTTATAAAAGTAAATTTGATCAAACAATATAAGCACAAACCTTTCTTTTCAATGACCTAATAGAAATTAGTAGCATAACTATCTTAACTATCATATATTTTTTTGTTTCCTTATCCATTTTTTATCCTTTCTCCCACCAAAGTTTCTCTTTTCTTTTAATCAGCTTCTTCATATTTCACAATATCTTTTGTATGTTTTGGATCTTATTTGCCCTTTCAACTTCTTATACTAGGGATACAATGCAATATTCACACATGTAAGTCTGATTTATTTCATTTATGAGTATGGTTTCAATTTGCACTCATTTACCTATAAAAGACTCAAGTTTATTCTTCTTTATAAATGAGTGGTACTCCATTGTATAAAAATACCACATCTTTTTTATCCATTCCTCAGTTGATGAGCATTTGATTTGCTTCCAGGGTTTAGCTATTACAAATTGTGCTAATATAGACATGAGTGCACATATATTGCCGTGGTACAATGCTTTTAAGTCTTCTGGATAGATAACCAGAAGGGGAATATCCTGGTCCAAAGGGACCTTTAATCCTACTTTTTCTGAGGAGTCTCCACACTGATTTCCACAGTGGCTACACCTGTTTACACTCACACCAATAGTGAAAAAGGGTTCCTTTTTCCCCACAGCCCCAACAGCATTTGTTGTTCATTTCTTGATGATAGCCATTCTTTGTGGTGTTACATGGAATCTAAGTGATGTTTTAATTTACATCTCACAAATGAACAATGGCATCGAACATTTTTTCATGAATTTATTTGCTATTTGTATTTCTTTATCTGAGAAGTGTATATTCACCACAGATGTCCATTTTTGAATTGGATCTTTGAATCTGGGGGTCAGAGGTTTTTCAATTTTTTCTGTGTTCTAGATATACATCCTTTGAGATCTCAGTGGTTGATTCATTGAAGCATTTCCCATGTAATTTGTGTTTTGATCATGAATTCTTTGTCTATTAAGCATTGTTACTCTCCTAATATCTTGTTTTGAAATTTGTATCTGGTTTTTATTGTTTTTTCTTTTTAAAATAAAAAAGGAAGAAAAAGTAAGTTTGAAGGCTTCAGAATGGATTTGATTTTCAACACTGAAAACTGACCAAAGGCTAAATCTTTGTAAATAGAAATGTTTATGATATAAAAATTTATTTTCTCCAAAGGGCTGAGTTTTATCAAATGTAAGAATTGCAATGCTTTTCTGCTCACCCAACTTTTCCTGACTCAAACTATGTCTCACATTTATTAACTGAGATGTTGTAATATAGAATGTCTCATTGTCTTCTTGAATTGGTTTTAAATTGTGTTCATTTTTTTTAACAATACTCAGGGACCTTTCCATCTGGCAATAGTGGTATCAGTTCCTAAAAAGTGAGTGAAGAAGAAAAGGAATACAATCCTTTTCCTTCTGGAGTTTATATTCTAATTAAGAAGACTAATATTTAAACAAGCAGACTGCAGTAATTAACTTTTCACTGTTGGAACAAAATAACCTGACATATATATTTTACAAAAGAAAAAATATATATTTTATCACAGTTTAAGAGGTTTCTGTCCATACACAGTTGCCTCCAAGGCAGATATAACATGGTTAGGTCAAGACAAAGGAAAGTCATTGTTCACCTATGGCATAAAAAAGCAGAAGATAGAAGAGCCAGAGAGGAAGGGGTCAGGGGCCCATCCCAGTACAGTCAGATACACAGTTGACTAAATCTCTTAGGTTTCTCATAAGCTGTCAGTCAAGACTGATTCCCACACAGACCTACATTGATCTCATTGTTTTTCTATGCAACTTTTACCATTTGTCACTTAAACATAAATGTTACACTGAGGACTATATGAACTCGTGTCAGAGTATCTGATTTACTTCAGGATGAGATTTTACCAAGTATAAGGATTATGTGACTTATCGTGAATATTTGTTTCATTTGGCTTTATTTAAAAGTTGATTATTGACTTAATATTGAAAGACCAAGTTTAATTTTAGAAATATAAGACCTTAAAGACAGGTAGAAGAAGACAGCTACACATAGAAGGTGGAGCACTTGTTAGTAATCAAAAGAAGGTGTATATGAGAAATGTAAAATAAAATCCAGTGTGTATGTGAGGTGTGGATGAACTAAAAAGTCTTGCTTCCACATGCTAGGTAAATACTTTACCACTGCACTACATCCACAGCCTAAGTGCTTTTCATGTTTCATCCTATGGTGGTATCAAAGTTTGATCTTTCTGTATCACCATCTCAAATACTTGAGATGGCAGGTGTGTACTACCACACTCAGATTTCTTCAAAAGAGATGTCCAATATGCACACACTGAGTGAATAAAATCATCTTAGATAGATCAGAGATTAAATTTTCCAGAAAACAAAAGATAAAATCATTGACTTCATTGATCATACACACCACTAAAAAGAAATACGAGTTTTCTAAGGCACAGTTCTGCTACTGCTCATTTCTTCATATATTCTCTTGTGTATTGGATTCCCATGAAATTGTTTGATTTATTGAAGCCGTAAGTTTACTTCTGGTAAAAGTGTAGTCAGAGGGAAAAGAGAAGGAAGGGCAAAGAGACAGCAAAAAAATGATGTATTATGTACATATATCACTTCCCACGAGGAATGTAAACAATATGTGCCTCAAACATGTACTAATAAAAATGCACAAAAAATAGTAAGAAAAAGAAAGAAATTGGCATGGACCAAGCCTTAGAACTCAAATGCTGACAAACACGGACTAATTTACAAATGAATCTACTACTTTCTTTTTCTCTAGACTTTACAAACCTTCTAGATATCTGTTGTCTGTCTGATTAGCATATAGACCCACAAGTTAGTAGACTCTCAGGTCATGTAGCTGTCAACTGTTTGAGATCTATTCACAGTAGAAAGGAAGGATTCTCCCAGAATACTTGCATCTCTCTGTTATTTTAGGGGTAATTTCTTTATATCCTGGATGAGGATAGAGTTGCTAATACAGTTCAGTCATATAGATGAGGCAGGTCTGAGTCATTTACTGAGCACTTAGTATGAGCCAAACACTGTTGTAAATGCTTCTCATATATCAGCTTATGTAACTACTTGCACATCTCATGGTATAAAGAATATTAGTATCGCCAGGCGTGGTGACACACGCCTTTAATCCCAGCACTTGGGAGGCTGAGGTAGGAAGAGTGTTGTGAGTTTGAGGCCGGCTTGGGCTACAACGCAAGCGCAAGGCCGGCCTGAGCTACGTAGTGCGACCCTGCCTCAAAAGACCAGGACCGGGAGTTTGGCTTAGCAGCTTAAGCGCCTGTCAGGCAGGCGCGAGGTTGTGAGTTCAATCCCCGGTGCAGCAAAAAAAAAAAACAAAAAAACAAAAAAAAAAAACAACATAATGTTAGTATCCCGATTATAACATATGAAGAAATAAATAGAGTGATAGCAAAGAAAATAGTGTTCTGCTGACGTGAAGAGAGACAGATAGATAGGAAATGGCATCAATATTTTTCACATATTCTCTATGTCTTTCTATCTCCTTTATTTATTTTCTCTCTCTTCTAATCATTTTCTCTTCACTTCCCTAATTTTCAGACCAGTAGTGATTGAAAGAAGTCACCTAGGGGACTGTCTTAGTTACTTTTATCTCATTGCTGAGACAAAACACCTGACACCCAAAATTAGGGAAGGAAAGGTTTATTTCTTATAGTTCTTGGACGTTTCAGTCCATACTCAGCTGACTCCAAGGCAGTGTGATATGGCGGGGCTAGCTGTTCATGGTGGCCGTAAAACAGCAACTCGTGAATCAGCAAGAGAGACAGAAGACACATTTTCTTCCCTCCCTTACACTGTATATTGGCTCCACCCCTGGGTGGGTGCCAAACTCACACCATCAATCCCAGTGCCAGACAACAAACCAATCACAAACACTAGACTCAGCCATGTCCAAGCCATGATTACATGAGACTTGGCAGGGCCACAGGAACATAAACCATAACAGGGACAGACACAGTTGGTACCTGAAACTTACTTTCTCTGCACTGAACATTCTCTTTCCAGCTGATGGCTTACTTTGAAATCCTCTGGTCTGTCTACATAGAGATATTCTCTAATTGGAGCACACTTGGTTAACAGGCAGGCTTCTCAGAGAGTTGTCTCCCTTGAGATCAGTCCTAAGTTGCCATGGGAAAAGATTAGAAGACACATACCCATATATTCACCCTCACATGTAATAACTGGGAAGCATGTTCTCTACAGTTGCCTAGATGTACCCTGTAGGGCTGAATCTCCATTTCCCAATTATAAAACTGCAATGGTTTCCTCCTTTTCCTTACTTAACTATCAATTCTTTATATCAAAATTACTTTCTGTATAAACTACTTGCATTCAAATCCCTATCTTGGGATCTGCTTTGTGGGATGTTCAGCCTCATCTATTGTCCTCCATTAGATTTTCACATCAGGACTGTTTGTGTCTCATGTGTAACAGCTGGCATTTTTCTTGCCTGAAGGTGTAGAAGGCTAGAGAGGCATTGTTTGTGGGGACCTGATAATTTGTCCATAAGTTGAAGGAATAATGTAACTACCAGTGGGCTAGTATTATACACTTCAAAAGACAGATACAAAATGATGCGTGTGTTCATTTGCCTCTTAGAAGTATCAGCTGACATTTGGTTTATGAAGTGGTTTATAAAAATGAGTATGGAAAAACTTCTAATCTGTCATTTAGCAGCTTGGTTCTGGCATGTCATTTTGCAACTGTTCATAAGTTGACTAGGAGCTCAGGAAAATGAGAACCAGAAAAACTCAAATTGGTTTCTCTTTCCAATTGTAAGATTTATTTAGATTTTATACAGTATCCAGGGTGTCTCTAATGCCCTTTCCTTCATCCATCTAGAAACATGTAAAATATTTTCTGTAGAGCAAGTATACTGGTGACACAATACCTGAGTTTTTGTTTATCTGAGAGTGACTTGATTTCTCTCTCACTTTTGAATAACAATTTTTTAGAATACAGGATTCTTGGTTGACCACTTTTTTTCGTTTAGCACTTCACATATGTTAAGGAGAGGATCACTTGACCTTCAATGCCCTGGGAGTCACTGCCTTTGACTTTCAAAGTGTCTGGTGAGAAATCTGCTGATAATCTTACTGAGGGATCGTTTGTTTGTCATATGTTCATTGTCTCATACTGATGCTAAGATTCTCTCTGTCTTTGCTTCTGAAACTTAAATTGTAATGTGTCTCATTCTGAATGTCTTTGAGTTCATGTTACTTGGAGTTTTTTGAGTTTCCTGGATATTGATATTCACATTGTTTACCAAATTTGGTAAGCTTTAAGTCATTATTTCTTAAAATATTTTCTCTTCTTTCTATTTGCTATCTAGGAGTACAGCCAGGGTTATCTTGGACTACATGATGGTGTCCCAAATTCCCTTAGGCTCTGTTTATTTTTCTTGTTGTCCTTTTTATTCTTCATACTCAATAATTCCTATTATCTTTTCTTCATTTCACTGATTAATTCTTGTCAGCTTTAATGTGGCTTTTAATCCCTCCAATACATTTTTCATTTTATTTATTTATTTATTTATTTTTATTTTTATTATTTTTGTGGCACCGGGGATCAAACTCACAACCTTGAGCCTGCCAGGCAGGTGCTTAAGCCACAGCACCAAACTCCCAGCCCTAGTTTTTTGAGACAGAGTCATACTATGTAACTATGTAGTTCAAGCCAGCCTTGCATTCATGTTGTAGCCCAAGCTGGCCCCAAACTCACAACACTCCTCCTACCTCAGCTTCCCGAGTGCTGGGATTAAAAGCATGTGCCACCACTCCCGCCTTTACATTTTTCATTTTAGTTATTGAAATTTTATTCTCTAGAATTTAGTTTTACTTTTGGGGAGTCTATCTGTCTTTTGATATTTTTATTTTTCATCCATTTTTTCAGGATTTTTACCACATCTTTCTTTACTTGAGCATTTTTAATAAAAATACAATTATTTTTTACTGTCTGGTAGATCTGCCATCTGATGTTTTCCAAAGACAGTCTTATTTTGCTATTTCTTTGTATGTCTCATATTTTCTTCTTGTTGTTTTATTGTTGTTGTTTTGGATATAGCCTCCAGTTAATTATTTTATTATTTTTGCTATATTGATATATTCTGTTTAGGAGACAACCATTTTTCTGAGCTGTAAACTTAATGTCTTCTCACCCTTTTTTAGCCTGGTTCCATCCAATCACTTGCATTTTATCTATCAATGAAATTGAGTTTCAATAAATTAATCTTCCATGTCTCTCTTTCAAAACGGGCAAAGTCACAACATGGGAGACAATCACTTGCCCTTACATGCTCTAGAAATCACTTCAACAAGGAGGAGAGAGACTAGCCACAGTAGAGGAAGGTGTACAAAAGTAATGGCTCCCTGCAACTTTGTTATACCTGTGTGAAAATAATCCTCAATCATCTATCAGAGAATCAATTTCTGATATTTGGAGAGGGTGATGTTTGTGCATCTTTGTTGTCTTAGCTATGTAAAAACTTCTCCTGGAATTTATAGAAGCTACAATCACCACAGCTGGGGTGAGGGAACTACTCTTAAACTAAGAGTTAAAATTAATTAAAATTAATTCTAATTTAAGTTCCTCTGGGGGTTTTAAGACCTATATAGATTTCAGAGTTTCAAAACAGTTGAATCAGAATGCTTCTGCCAGAGCTACTGTTGTATACATTGGGAGACAGAATCCTGAGGCTTCTTAGTGTATCATTTTCCCAGAATCCCCTAGAATTTGTTTTAATTTTGTACTTAGAAAAGTTTGCTGATTATAGCTTCAACTGTATTATCAATTTTTTAAAATTGGTCACATTTTGGGGGAAAGTGTACTATGTATTCTATTTATAATTCCATTTCTTATACATAAGAAAAACTAAAAACAAAAATCATATTGTGCTAAAAACTTCCGTCCAAGTAAAGGGCAGATTTAAAAATTTTCTTATGGTCAGCATAAAACAAAGATGATATAAAAGAAAAAAATAAAAGGTTCTGAACTTGAGTTCCTATGGGATTTGACCCAGTTTGAGTTTGCCAACACTGTGCATTCATACAAGTTAAGTGAATAGTTAAGTGAGTAGAGAGACAGGAGAGCAGAAAAGAGACCTGTAAAAGGGAGCCATTATTTTACGTCTGTTAGATAGCATGGGAATAAAACTTGCAATAAAGTTTCCAGAATCCCTTAGCTATGCAACCAAGATGATCTGCTTGATTTAAAAAGTCATTTAGTTCTTTAGAGGGACATTAAAGTGTCCTCATAATGCACAAGCAGTTCTAAATAAAAAAAGAAGAAAGCAAAATATATGAACAACTTTCTGATCCCCTCTTAGTCATTCTGAAAGTGACATGAAACTTTATCCACTGCTAAAATGTTAGACAATGTGAAATGTAATTTGAGTAAGAAGGGATGTATTTTCTGAAGATGAGGGTGCAGCTCAAAGGGAGAATGAAAATAAAAACATTTTTTAGGAGGGACCAAAAATCCAAATTCTGCTTTGTCCCTTAAGATTGTGTTGTGGCTTGTATCTAGATATCCCCCACCCCAAAGACTCAGGCGGTCACAGGTAGGACTTTTTACAGGTGGCTTGTGTGTGATACTGTGATTAAGAGTGTGTGATTACTAAATGACACCACTTATTGGTTTAGCATATGGTTTACTTTCCTCATTTCTGAGACAAATACCCAAAACCTAAAGTTAAAATAGAAAAAGTTTATCTGGCTCATAGTTTGTAGAGATTTCAGTTCATAGTTGGTTGGCTCCAAGTTAGGGTGCTATGAAAGAGAAGTGCTCTAGAAGAGAAACAGGTCACAGCAGAATGTAGCTAGCAAGTAGAAAGCAACAAGCAACAAAATACAAGCCTCTGTCTCGCCCTGATATCTTATTTAGGCTGTTGACCCTTAGGGCAGGTAGCACTTAGGTCCTTAATCCTAGCATTGCATTCTTGATTGCAGGATCACACATCCTGCAAACTCAACCTGTGACAGATGAGACTTTGGGGGACATCTAGATAAAAAGCATAGAAGCATAGTTCTGGGTGTAGATAATGGAACAGCCCTCTCTGGGTGTGGGTGGAAGCACCCAAAAGGCAGAAAGCCTGGAAGGAATAAAAGTGAGAAACTAGCTGCTGTCTTGCTACTTGCTAATCCCTGTCTTCAGCCTGCCATGCCATGAACTGTTTCTCCTCCATGACTCCCTTTTCCATGTCGTTTGGTCTTGGGAATCAACCAATTATGGGCTGAAACTTCTACAAACTGTGAGCCAAATAAACTTTTTTTACTTTAACTTTGGGTGTTGGGTATTTTGTCTCAGCAATGAGAAAAGTAACTAACAGATTGTTTCTAAGCTTTATTTTTGTTTTTGTTTTCATTTACTGTCAAGTTCAATTCCTCATTGTCCCTTTTACTGTTTCTGACGATGATATAGATTAAGTTATCCAAAGTCAGCATATTATCCTTAATGTACAGCTAATGAGAATCAGATGAATTTTTCACAAGGTCCAGTTATCACATATTTGATCTAATTACAGTTATAGACGAGAGAATGCCAGGAAATCCAGGCCCTAATCTTTGTTCATTAGCAAAAATTAAAGCACAAATGCAATGAGTACATTTAGTTTTATCTTATGTACTTAATTTTAAACTGAAAATTTTAAATTGAAAATATTAATTTTAAATTGAAAATATTTTCTAAAATTCTCAAAATGACATTAGCCTCTTTCTTCTCTTCCCTGTACTGAGTACTTTGCTTATTTTTACAGTTATGCTCTCTTTAGCTATCATATTTCTTTTGACCCTAACTGTACAATGCTTGCTTTGGGGTCAAATTTTAAGTTTTTCTAATAGTTTTGCTCTGTCTTTGCCCCAGATTTCCAAAATAAATCTGGCCAGAGGGGTGTAACCACTGTAACCATACCATAGCCTGGATGTTGGACTGCCTTGGAAGTTTTTTTCCCTTGATCGATTATTCTATAGCTCTTAAACTTAGCCTCCCACAAAATCTTAAAACATAAAAATATGAAAGCAGATTTCTTTTCAACATATAACATGGATCACCTCTAGTCCAGTTCTCAATAAAGTTCTCATTCTCGTCTGAAACGTCATGAGTATGACCTTTGCTATGCACATTCCTATTGGTATTCCAGTCTTCTGAGTTTTGACAAGAATAATCAATCAAGCTCTGCTTAAAATATTCTAGGATTTTCCAATCTAAGTCTCCATATTTTTACAAACTCCTCCCACAGAACTTATAAACAATATGATCACATGTAGTCACAATAACAACCTAGTAACTTTTACCAATCTTCTGTGTTAGTTTTCTTTTGCTAGGATGCAATACACAATGTCCACAATTTATAGGAGGAAATGAAATATTTGGCTTATGTTTCCAGTGGATTCAGTCCATATTTGACTGAATCCAAGACAAAAACATGGCAGAATGTCATGTCATAACACAGCTGCTTATTTCATGTCATCTAGACTACAGAGTAGAGCAACAGTACTCTAAAGGAAAGAACTAGGGACACATATATTATCAAAGGTTACACCTCCATGTCCCACCCACACATATCCATAAATATGCTTTCTTAATTTCCTAGGAGGCTCCTGAGACAATCGAGTTGGCAAATTATTTTTAACAGTTAAAAGACCCAAGGCACAAAAATTTGAAAGACTGATACTGAAATGGTTCTGAATATGAGATTTTAAATGTTGCACCTTGGACACTCATATTTCATTGTCCTCTCTTTATTGAGGCCCTGATTTTCTATACTGTCTTGTTGTCAAGTTTACTTTACAACTTTGGAGATGGGCAATTCTCACACCGATTATATGGCTTACAAATCCTGAAAGATTTACTGCACAGCCATTTACATAATATTATGTTATGATTTAGGGTGATCCTTAATTATCTAAAAGAGAATCTAAAAGTTTTAGAGTCCTGGACAAAAGAGGAACTATCATTAATTATACATTTACTTGGAGTCTCTGAGTATGCAGAATGATAAATGCCCATAAAACGTGTACCTGGTAGTAAGAGTTTAGTCAGTAAAAGAAGTGAGCTTTCATGTCTGATATTCCAATCTGCCATTTGCTCAGTCCCCTCCTTTTTCTACATCCCAAGGTAAATACTGATAACTTAGGAGTTCACCCACCTATGATAAAATCTTGAGTTTACCCCTTTAAAAGAATACAGCTGAAAAGATTCTGTTTCTCCATTTATAATTGTGGGCAAGGAGAAAAAATAACAATGCCTGCCTGAAAGGACTTGGATTTTGAGTAAACAAGATAATTAGTGGAAGGAATTTAGAGCAGTATTTGGCACATGGCAAGAGAATAAATTGACAAAAAAATCAGCAGTATTTTCTGAGGCTGTGACAGTAAGATGACTCTTAGAAAAATTGAAGCAAAATTTTTACTGAATTATGTCTACACTTTCTGCTCTGTGTGATTAAAAGAAGAAAGTTACCATTTCTTTCTTGCTTTAGATATCTGTTATAGACTTGCTATAGACTCACTCTTGAAGATTCCATAAGTGCTTAGGAGTTTTGTGCGATAAAGTTGAAATCAAAAAATAATCAGGATTAAATAACATGTAACTATATCTCAGTAATTTAGTTTGGCAAGTCCAATTACTAAAAGTTAAGTTACAAGACCAGTGGAATCCTGAATACAAATTTATTAATATATTTTCAAAGTCTGATAACTAAAGCCATCAAGAGATGAATAGATATAATACTCTTTTAATTTATACAATGAAAAGAGTTAATTGCCTCAAAATATTAAGGTAAATAATGACTTGCATATTTAATCAAAGTTTAGAAGGCTAGATAATTCACACATCAAATTGAACAGTATCCTTTAAAGGGTCGAGAAAAAGACTGTATTTTCCTTAAAGAACACTACATGGCACATATAAGAGGTCTAGAAAAGTATACACTTTTACATGAAGTATCTAATGTCCAACAGTTTAGTGCTTCAGACAATGTGATAAAATTAATGATACAGTAAATGTCCTGTGCTGTGTCCTGGTCATTTCTGTTTGCCTTGATGTACATTAAAATGGTATCATCTGCTTAACAGATTCTGTCATTATCCTCACTGCTTTATACTGCACTTTTAATCTTTTAAACCTATTTCATTATTCATATCATTAAATGGTCAAGCATATGTGCTACTCTAATTACATTTAAACACATTTGTTGGGATTTTTCCATTTCTCTTTTGTTACAGCTAACTGATAATGGTTTGAGGTATATTTTAAATAGAAGTATCTACTTTAGAATGTGAACACAGTCCTTAAGGCATGCCACAAATTTAAGTAGTCTTCTGAATTAACATAAAATCTGTTACATGATTCTCAATGGTTAAATTTGTATGTTTTATTTTTATTTCTTATTGACTTCTCGGTTTTATGCTGAAAAAATATTAGATTATATAATCTTTTGATCAGGTTGTCTGGAAGCACGTGTTGAATTCTACTGGAAATACCTCTGATTTGAAATTAGCAAGATCTTCTAAAACATAATCATCAAAAATATTTTTTCAAAAAAATGATAATATCTTACATACATTTTAGGGCTTGCAATGAACTAGGCATTATTTACAATGGTCAGTATATTTTAATTAAAATAGTTGACAAACGTTCCCTATTCTGTCATGTTGAGATACATGGTAGGTATAACATGGACAATTGAAAAACATTTTCCAAGTTTATGAAGCCAGGGATTTTCTCAGTTGGGATTAAATAGACTGCACGACAGGCCCACAATGCATGATTCACATCCAATCTATTAATAAAATATACTGAAAGCATTATGAATATATTGCCCCTTCAACATTTAAGAATATAGATACTACTTTCTTGAAATATATTTTCTTCTTATTTACTCTGCAAATTCTAGTTTGAAACAAAACAAAACTAAATCTGTGTTGGACACCCAGGCCAACAAGCGGAAGGAACTGCTGTCCTCTGTTCTATTCCTGGCCACCTCAGCACTTTCACTCTCTGGGGCTTAGTGCCGGTCTTAATCATAAATTGAAAATGAGAAGCAGAATAATTAAAGAGCAAACTGTAATTATGAGCCAGATCTAAAGGGAGCCAAACTAGCATTGAGTGTAGGCTTTCACTTTCCTATTAGTGCGTTTAGGATTAGTTGTAAACAGCCTTGTTAAACCCAATTAAATAGTTCATCAGAAGGGTTTTTCTCATTAGTACAGGCTGAGTGACTCAACTTTTAGAACCATGTTGCTGGTTATGCGTGAACATTTCCTAACATTGTCTTCCAAGATTTAAAAGAGTTATTATTTTAATTATCACAGTGCTTTTTTAAAAATCATCTTTAAAGATATTATATGGCCTATGAAAGTATTTGATGATTTTTTAAAAAATGTCCTATTTCAAGGAGAAGCAGAAGTCACTAAACACATTTCAAAATGTAAAATGCAGCTTTTCCCATTATATCATTACATAGATTAATTCTGAGAAATAATGAAATACAGAGATGCTCAAGAAAGAACGTCATTAACTGACAGAAAACTGATTTGTTGGAGTACTGACTGATTTGTATCAATCGCAACTTTTCTTCATTGAAAATTTGAGAGCAATATAGCACTAAATCTGGAGAGTATCTACAATACTTTTTTCCCGTTTTATCCCATAGTAAGAAAATTATTTGATCAGTTTCTTTCCACATATTTTGGTGATTAAAATACTGAAAATATCTATTTTTCAACATCTGCTTAAACAGATTGAGAAGCATTTTGGCAAATGTATTATCACATGTTAATGTACAATAATATTTCAATCATTTTAAAAGGAATTTTAATTTGGAATTTCCACACTGATATGTGCCTTGTCTATCTAAAATCTCAATAGCTTTAAGGTTAGGGTTAGGGCTGTTTCTTAGTTATTATGTTTCCAGAGGAATATAAAAGGAAAAGAAGCATTGTTTATGTAGATATTAGATCAAAATTTTACTACACAAATGTATTAATTAAATCCTTGAAGCCAAATTACAAAAAGCGATCTCCATATTTTCAAAGGAAATAACTTGATGGATTTTAAGGATCACTGAGATAAATTTTAGATTTTCTTGCAATGTCACACATTCTGAATTAGTAGTCTGTTATTTCACTTTTATTTCAAAAATTCTGATTACAAGCATATGTTCACTTTAAGTATGACGTAGTAATTATAATGTATCGAGTATAAAATACCAGATAGAGAAATAATGTTTAAAAGTCCAGAGAAACTGTTAAGTACATACACACATGCACAAAGATCTCCTGGTAAGCAACTCATTCTAATTGACGAAGCATTTCTAGTAATTCAGTTTATGTTCCCCAACAGTATATAAGTGGGTTTCTTTATTTATTTATTGGTATTGTTTTGCCAATTATGTTAAAAAGAAACTATCTTTACTTATAAATGCTCTGCTATTTGATTTGGTAAAGAGGGCCTGAAAACTCTTAAAAATACAAAATAATAAAGTTGATCATCTATTAATATAGACCTATCTGTGAAGTTTAATTTTCCTTAGATAAAAACATATCCCAGATATTTTTATATAAATAGATTTAAAGTGTTTCATAAAACTTATCTTTATTATTTCATTTTTAGTCTGTCTTTTTATAATTTAATAAGTCTACTGTCAATGCCCCAAATGAAATTGAAGTTCTACAAGTTAAATGATATATATATATGTTTCACTTTGTAAATTTTTCCTTCAGAAAATATGAATCCGAAGGTTTATTCTCAAAATGAATTTGTTGTTCTGATAGACTTTGGGTGAAAATATCTTCAATTATGTCCCCAAATACAGAAGTTCAAATGATATAGGAAAGATTAACTATATACTTTTAGGTATTGCCAGTCAGGAATTCTCTTATCTGCATAGATATTTAAGTGCAAATCGACTTTGTAATTATTGCTACCTTAGCTTTTGAGTGGAAATTTTTAGTTCATAAGAGATGTTAAATATCAATAAATTGATCACTATCCTATTCATTAATGAAACTGTAAGGGTATGAAATATGCAAGGACATAATACCACTCACATTGTCACTAACAGTATAAAATCTCATAGGCTTGTTTTTAAATGAAAAGAAAGGAAAAAGATTCAATAGCATTGTTAATCAGTGGTCAAATTTCAAGGGGATGCATTACCTTGAATCAAAAGTCTTAACTAATCTGCATGAATTAATTCATAAAACAATGTCAAATTCATATATTAGCACAGAAAGCTGTTATTGAATAAATTAAGGGATTATATAAAAACTAATGAGAAATTCACATCTTTCTCCATTTGAAAACTTATTATCCTAGTATCATTAATTAAGTCAGACAACATTTTCCTACAGCATTATCTTTAACCTCTTTTCTATGATATTATTCACAGTTTTAGTCTTGATTTGTGGATAATTTGGTGCAAGTCCTAATTCTGAAGTGTTCCTTAATCACTTCATTTTCCCTCTTATTAGCTGCCGCTTTACATAAGAGATCACTGAGTGCCAATTCATTTTGCCACAGAAAGGTCAATTTTATCTAAAAATTAAAATAACTTGCCTTATTTCATTCTTAGTGAGGAAGTATGTAAGATCTAAAATTATTGTTGAGACATAATACACATGTGCTTCAGAAATTTCTGTCTCCCACACAGAATCTTCTAAGAAATTATGTAATGATGACAAACGTCTATGTGTTCTTTGCTGTGACTCAAATTTTACTTGTTCCCTTATGGTCATATATTGAAGCCCTATTACTAAATGTGACTGTATTGGAAGACAGGGATTTTATAAAGTAATTAAGGTTAAACAAGGTAATAAAAATGGGATTCTAAACCCATAAGACCGTTCCTACTCACACCTTATAAAAAAGAAAATGTATCTTTTTCTTTCTCTCTCCATTTCTCTCTGTATACAGGCACCAAAGAAAGACTCTGAACACAAACAAGATGATGACTGAGTGTAGACTAGGAAGAAGGCTTTCACTAAGCACTAAACTGGTTAGCACCTGAATTATGGGCTTCCAAACTCCAAAAATAAGAGAAATAAATTTCAGTTGTTTATGTTTTTCTGTCCATGTTATTTTCTTATGACAGTCTGATTATGTTGTAAATCATTAAAACAAATGTGGCTGTGCTGGTTAATTGATTAATTGTCAACTTGAGTGGGAATGCCCACACGTGGTATCAAACATTCAAATTGATTGTGTGGGGTGTTTCACGCCTGTATTTAAGCATTGATTGTCATCATCATAATACTTTATACAAGAAACTGAATTATATCCAATTTGAGAAGTGTTCAGGTAAATTCTTAGGTCAATAACAGAAATAACTTTACACAAGACCACACAGGTACTAAAAATACATTAGTCAGCTTAAGTAGTATGTAAACTGTACTGAGCATTTAAAGTAATAATTCATGCTATCTAGCTTCCAAAGATATTTTCCACAAAGTATAGAATCATAAGACTTTACTTCATGGCAAAATATAATGACTTTGAAGTTATCTGAACTCATTTATAGTCTATTAAAGAACATGGAAGTTTGGTTAGGTTGGAGAGTGTGTGATTGAGATGCAAAAAGAAATGAAATATATTGTGTGCTCTCCAACAGTGTCCAGGTAAGAAACACTGCAAATAACTACAGTACAGTCAAAAGCTTTGTAACTTTGTGATGGGCATACCATTCATCCAGACAACTTCCAAATCTAAATGGGATTGGAATTTTATAAAATGAAGTGAGAAGGCCATGTTATCTGTGATATTTTTCTAGGTTGCTCTTCTCTTTTTTAATTGTGACAAAATTCCTAGTATCTGTGGCTAGGAGATAGTTTGCTTCTTATGTCCCTTGTTCAAAATCTTTGGTAGAGCCTTCTTTTGGTAGCTTTCAGAGCAGTTATAATATTTTAAGAACTATCCTTGTAATGTTTGTGGGTTTTTGTTAAGTAATCCCAGTTAAGTTTCGGAGAAGGATATTAGGTACGAAAAGTAAAGTAAAAGAAGACAGACCAAATAAAAACGATAATGCAAAAGTGAAGTCAGCAAGACTGGAGTCTATCACTTAATAGTTTGCTCTGACTGTGACTCGGGCAGTGTGTTTGTGTAGGTACCAGCTATCCCAAATGGTGCTCAGGCGGGGGTCATTTCAACCACTTGACTCTTGTATTAAATAAATTTTATAAAATTACCATTTTTATATGTCCTGTTAAATTATCTCATAAAAATTAATGAAAAGATGCAATTTTTGGACATTCTGTCTCTAAATAATTGGGCTGCTATGTGGTTAAATTCATTAACAGGAACTTGTAATTTAATACCTTTAGAGAGTAAATCTTGTTCATCCTACTTATTGCATTTCTGTACCTAGGAAATAATATTAAAATTCTTGATCTTCAATTTCAACATCTGTAAAATGGCAATAAAATATTGTTAGTAATTATATTTTTAAATATATGTAAATATTTTCCCTAAATCATTTTTATAGCATTGTACTGTCATTCAGAGAGTTCATGAAATTAAAGAAAAAAGATGTCATTGTAACAGTTGCAAAAGAAAACCACATGGTCGAAATAACTATTAAAGACAAATTGTCTTATTTTCATGTGTTTTCCAAATGACTTAATTCTAATAGAGAATACATAGGTGAGAAGAGATAATAGTATTCTTAAAAGAAAATCAATGGCAAAGCAAATGATAACTTTCACTTTGAAATAAAGTAATGTAAGTGAAATATAGATTACTATCTATGATGGAGAGATTCCTGATAAATCCATTGAGAGCAGGGAGGAATTATTATAGTTTTGTAGAGTTTCAGTATATTGTTGCAACATCCTTCTTATTTGGTTATCGTTTTATGATTTATAAAAGCCTGTCATATTTTTTATTTTATTTGAAATTTTTTATCTTGCTTGTGTTGTAGGTGGACCAAGTATCAGTCATAACTTTGTAGTGGAAAAAAATGATGATCTGAGACGTTAACACTCTCTTCCAAAGTTATTCATCCAGTCACTGCCGACAGTAAAATTATTATTCATTCTGACACTTCGCCTAACATTTTATTTCTCTGGTGGATACTAGATGCTAGGTGGGCATATCTAATGCAGTTGCTTTTATTTTCTTTCTACTCAACTAAAAATTAATAAGTCTATTGTTGGGAATTATTCTAGAACTGGAAATACTGAGGTGAATGAAAATCACGTGACTGTTGGGTACATAAATCCTAAACTCTAGAGAAAGTAAACAGACAATAACCAGATTACAAAATTAAACAATCTTCTGAAGTATAGTGAAGACAGTTTTGTGATTGTGAAGGTCTGAATGTACTGATTACGAAGGCAAGGTTAGAGAAAGCCTGTCTGTGTTGATAAATTCATGCTGAGAACTGAATAATACTGAAGAAACAGTAATGTGAAGAATTAAGAGAGTTGAAAGCTGAGAACATAAACTATAATATGATATTAACATTGAAAAAATAAGCCTCAAATTTGGCAGATTTCCAGGAATGAACAGAGACCAGTGCAGATAGAGAAAGATGAGAGCTGTTGCTAGTTATGAGAACAGTTAAGTAGGTAGGGTCAGGTCTTTAGAGGGCTGTGCTAACTATGGGAAAAGGAAAGAAGTGGAGTTTATTTTATTTAAAATATTGGCAATCAATTAAATCTTTTTTAAATTTCTTTTATTTGTTCTTATTTACATTTAGAGTTTTATTGGCATACAATTTATACAACATAAAATCTATTCACTTGAAAGCTATAATTCAATTTTTTGTTAATAGAGTGGCAAAATTATCAAGATAATCTAATTTGCAAACATATTCATTATCCAAAATAAAACATTATACCTACTAGCAATTACACTCCAATTCCCTCAATTTCCACTTAGGTATATACCAAGTGAACCTTGGTACACCTAAGAAACCATTG
Organism: Dasyprocta punctata; assembly: GCA_004363535.1. Classification (NCBI taxonomy): domain Eukaryota; kingdom Metazoa; phylum Chordata; class Mammalia; order Rodentia; family Dasyproctidae; genus Dasyprocta; species Dasyprocta punctata. The sequence goes on along the minus strand of RJWM01003603.1, from coordinate 63,776 downwards.
CCTCTCCAAGGTCATGAAGCGTTACTTTAAGTTTTATCATTTGCTTTTATAGTTTTAACTTTTACATTGTGTTTTGAGATACATATAAATTATTTAGTGTATGGGATGAGATAGAGGTCCAATTTCATTTTACTGGAAATGGATATTCAGTTATCTTGGCAATATTTGATTATTCTTTTCTCATTCTATTGTCTAGACACCCATGATGGAATTAAATTGACCATAAAATTAAGGTTTAGTTTTTGACTGTCAGTTCAAATATAACAATAGATAGTTATAGAGTTATATATGAATATTTATATACATGTATATGTGCATATATATATATATATATATATATATAAACATAACATATGCTATGTCAAAAACTCAGTTCTTAGAATATTGCCACATACAAAGAAACTTCAAATAGAAACCAGTACGTCCATCTTTGATTTTCTAAGTTGTTTTAGATTGTTTGTGTTCTTTGTAGTTCCACATTAGGAACACTGCCAACACTTCCTGAAATGCAGCTGGACTTTTTATTTAGATATCTGTTCACTTTTCTTCATTCTCTTTTCTGTCTGCTTTAAGACTGCCTGATCGCTATCAGTCTATCTTCAATTTTCTGATTCTTTCAAATATCAGCTCAAAACACTGAGAAGTTTTTCTTTTTGTGTATTGTACCTTGCAACTGCAGAATTTTCATTATCTGTTTAAAAAATAATTTCTATTTACTAAAAGCCTCTATCCAAAAAGGACACTGTTATCATAACTTGCTTTAATTCTCTGCTAGCCAACTGCTGCATTCTTGTGACAAAACTTAGCTATGAAAATGGAATGCTGTCATATATCCTAACTGATGAAATCCCCAGAATAGCTATCCTTTTCTAGTTAGATAATAACTATGGACATTTCCTCCTGGTCCCACCAGACCCTATGAAAAATTTCTTCATAAAGAAAAACCATGGAATTTTGGAGAAGGATTAACTAGCTCAAAAGTCACAGCCTCTCGATATACTTCTCCATTTTTTCTGTGTTTCCTTGAAGAGCTATGTCATGATACATTTTAATACCTTTAATCAATCCAGTTACACTGAAAGACTGACTTTCTCTAAATTTAATCACTACAACAGATCTTTCCCAAAATAACTAACACCACCATTCTGGAAGTTAAGTCATCAAATTTAATAATAAAAATCAGCAATTTAGGGTTGTGTATGTTATTTTTGAGGTTCTTGTGAAATAGAATTCTTACGGAGATAAGTAGGTATTTGTGGGTTCTGAGGAAGGAATACATTTTTTCCATAAATACCTTGTACATATCAATAAATTTACAAGTTCTAGTATTGTAAAAATTCTACACAAACAATAAAAACCAAAAGTGTAAGTAGGAAGTTAATTTTTTTCCTGTGGAAATGACAACATATAAATATCAAATAACAGAACCATGCATGGTGGTGCATACCTGTAATCCCAGCACTTGGGAGGTTGAGGTAGGAGCATCAGGACCAGCCTGGGCTACAAAGTGAGTTCTGGACTAGGTTGAACTACACAGGGAGATATTGTCTCAAAAAGACAAAAAAAAAAAAAAAATCCCAGTAACACACACACACACACACACGCACACACGAAGAATAATGGGGATGGTGAAAGAGTGGCTTCTGAAGTGAAAAGAACAGAAAACTTTATTTACAGGAATATGGAAACCTGTGTCAGTTCTTGTTGAATAACTAAAATGGATATATGAAGAAGTATCTGGGAACACTGAGCTTGTTGGCAACTTGGAAAGAACAGTGAACAGTATTGTGCATAAGTAAGCAAGATCATATGTTGAGGGATTAACCAAGAGCTTAAAAAGTACAAGCAAATAAACAGGAAGGCAGAAAATGGAACAATTTTGAGGAAAATGGATACATATGTTATTCTTGCTTGGGTATAATTAATAAGTCTAAATATTTGACAAGTCAGGAAATTCTCAACATATTTTGTAGATTCACTGTTACTTATTCAGAGCATTAGCTTCCTTTTTGCTATATCCTAGTCTATTATTTATTCAAGTTAAGAAACACACTGTCCTAAAGAAACTTGTTGAAACAGGACCAACAATCTTTTCTAGGAGTATGATGTATAACAGTAAGTCACAAACAAACCTCCAAACCAAACATACCTGCAGCTGCTTAATACAGGCATGAAGATAGAACAGCTAGTGCTTCAACCAGACATTTTTAAACTATGTATGTTATCTTAGGTTCTAAATGTTGTTTAAATATAGCATCATTTTTCCTCAAGATGATTTTGTCTGCTCTGTCTAAGATTCATAACTTCTTTCTACTATAGTGGTCTGACTTGGGTGGGAGCATCTGGACCCCAAGTAATGATTCATGACTCTTTCTTTAGCTTTGACCATCTAGTGGAAAATCTCTTAACTCTTTCTTTTAGTATCTCCTAACCCATCCAGGTCTCAAGATGGTCACACACATGTTGTCTACTGACTAAGCAAAAATCCTACATATAACCCATCACAACAAAAATGTGTATTCAATTTGTTCCAGTGTTGATAGAATGGTCTTTTCCCAACTCCCATTATTGCTCCTTGTCTTACTCTATGTTTCTACAGCAAAACACCGGAGGACTTTATACAGAAAAGATACTTAGCTCACACATCTGGTAAGTCAGTAGCATGGCAGTAGCATCTGATTAGGTCTGGTGAGTGTCTTCTGATTGTCACACATGCCAGAAATCATCATAGTGGGGGACGAGTGTATACACCAGAGGCTAGAACACATGACAAGACAGAAAGCAAGCAAGACAGCTGAGATTACCAATCTAACTTCCTTTAAAACAACTCATTCTCATAAGGAGTCATCTACACCTGCTCACCATTTCCTATCTTTTGTATTTAGTGATGCCACCCCTCTATTTAATCAAGCCTCTTTTAAACAGGCAGAATTTCAACCTCAGAATTCAGTGCTTCTAAGATATTAGAAAAAGCTATAATGTAAATTCTGAGTTGGTATCATGGAGTTACTTCTAAATTATCACTAAGGTGATCCACTATCGTTCTTTTCCACATCCAATGAGTTTTAGAATTAGACAAGAAAGAAGTTCCTGCCATTCATGCAACTGTCAGGAGATGGAAATGGATGCAGAGTCTATTAACACCCAGGAATAAAAAGAATAAATATATTCTAGCTATGAGAGAGACAAAAAATTCCAAGATGATCCATCATCTATATGAACTTTCTTGAAAACAATTAAGGTAGACAGAAATAAGGCTATTACTACAGTTTTACTTTTTGTATCTCCCATATCTTAAGTGACAGCATGTTTGTAGTATGTAAAAAAACCACTTAAAATAGATGTTGTTGGACTTGCGGGAAGATGGCAGAGTGATAGGTAGAAGAGAAAGAGCCTCTCAGAGAGTTGGTGTCCAGACACTGGAATATAGCAAAGTAAGGAAGAAAAGAAAGAGTGAAGTGGGTCCCCAGAACCCAGGAAGTATCTGAAGCAAAACTGAAGCCCATAAGAAAAACAAAGAGAGAAACTTCAATGAAAAAGAAGAAGAAGGCAGGAGGTGTTTTCTCCTTGAGCCCAGACTCACTGCGTGGGTGGGGCAGCTGGAAACTGACGCACTGTGAATGTTTGCAACCCCACAGGTCTCCACAGGGGAGTATACCACTGGAGAAGAGCAATGGATGCAGCAGACTGCAGTGGCTGGTGAGTTGTCTCATTTGGACCTCCCACAAGAGAAAGTGACAGACTGGCTGGGGACCATCTTGGAGCACAGTCAGCTGAGTCCTAAACTCCATCTGGTGGCTCACAGTCAAGTTCAAGCTTGAAGCCAGTGAGGGGACAGTAGAGGGTTGGGCAGGTCTGCTTCTTGCCTTGCAGCCTGAGGTCAGCCTGAACTTTGGTGGAAATAGGGATGTAGGCTCACTTGGACCATTCTCTAACCTGCCGTGAAGCTGCTGCTAGTTTGCTGGGATTGTTTGACATGGACCTGGACTCTGTCTGCCCATGTTGTCCACCAGTGATAGCAGAGACACACCTTAAAGTGAACATTTTTAATTTTGTTTTCTTGGCTTTTAAAATCTTCTCTCTTGTTTTGTTTGTTGTTGTTTGTATTTTCTTGATGGATCGTTTTTTTTTTTATATGAATGTGAAAAGCTTTCTAGATTTTTCTTGCTGTAGTTCTGCTCTCTCCTTGTTTTTTCTTCTTCCTTATCTCTTTCTCTGCTGTCTTCTGCACCAGTTTCGCAAAGTTTGTTTGATCCTCCTTTGTCCTCCAGGCCTGCTTCTAATCTCTTGCTTTTCTTCTATTTCTCTATTTTCCCCCTTATCCCTTTTTAAATTTTATCCCTTTAGGGTAGATTTCCATATACTGGACTTACTGCATTCGGTTTTCTGGTTCATTTTAAAGTTTGTTATATAACCACAAGTCTAGTTCATACAGTTAAAGGTGGAAAATTAATAATTACTTCAGTTTGTCATTTTCTAGGCTGTGTTTGATGCTATCACTTTAACCAAAGTGACACAGTTGTTCTAATTAGTTGTTTTTCCTGGTATACCAAAACCCAGATTGCCTAAGGGTCAGAAAAAAATACTATAAACCCAGTGCCGAAGAACCAGGGGCTGGGCCAAATAGGCAGCAGTATCTTATCCCCAATAAGTTGAAGAGGTAGGATCTTTCAACAGACTCAAAACTGAAAAGCCAACTATACCTGGAAAGCACTTATTTTTTAAAGTTTCTAGATACTAACAATAAAACTACTCACCATAGGCAATTTATGGTCATCAACCTAGGAATTAAAGTAAAAAAATATACAAAATGAAAAGACATTTAAACATGATGCAACCCTAGGCATCCAGCTCACCAAAGGCAAACTCAGGGTAAGAAGGTAAAGCAATCCAAAAGCTATTCATCTGTACTTTCTGAAGTGGTAACAATGGAAGTAACTAAGCTGATGAAAGAGGCTCTGGAAAATATCCAGTGAGAAATAATTTCTCAGATAACTGCAGAGATGGTGACCATAATGAAACACATGATTAGTTACTCTAGAGCAGATATGAATAAAAAAATAGAGTAGTTTAGGAAAATTATAGAAACTATGAATATCCAAGATAAGAAACAAATGTAATCCATCAAATAGATTCAAACAGATATCCAAGAGATCAAAAATTCCATTGAAAACATAGGAAGTAGAAAAAGCCAATGTGAGGACACAATCACAGATATAGAAGACAGGATTGTAATTAGTGATCATGAAAAGAAATATTTCTTAAAAATAATAAGGGACCATGAAAAATTAATCTAGCAGATGCTGGATGATGCAAAGAAGAATAGCATAAGATTGATTACAGTCAATAAAAAAACAGGAGATACCACAAATTATCGGGGACCCGGCCTAGATCCCCAATCTCCCAAATGAGTGCATGGTGAAGGCTTAAATAAATGAGACAAGTGGTATGATTTTACGGCTCCAGGAGGATCAAAGCCCCTGCAGAGTTCTTGACTCTGTGGCTGTCATGAGGGCTAAGACAAAGACCTCTCTCCGTTGCCCGTATTTATTATCAAAGCAGACAAAGAGAGGGGCTACTGAGGAAAGCATGGGAAATGAGCAGGACCTTGGGAGTCATTTCAAAGACTTCTCCAAGTAGTAAATTATGCCAATTAAGGAGAACTATCTTATCTCCATGATGACATTTATGGTGGGAATAAGACTGCAGTTGTAGTCTCTATCTATTTACTTGAGTCTGAGCCAGACGTCTTTGGCAGTGACCTTATCTTGCCCTTTGAGGTATCTCTGGCCTCATCAGGCAATACAGGCCTCAGCCAGAACCAGTGATTCATAGAGGTTCCTTTCAATGAATCGGCTCCCATCGGCAGGCAAGGGGCCTAGGACTTGGACAGGCTCACAGATAAACAAAACGCCAATTAGTTAATTTTAAACCCTGCTCAAAGCCCCTTCATAGTGGTATCCAACAACAAATAACATAAAAACCTATTCACAGATATCATGGCAGAAAAATTCCCTGGAAGGGAAAAAGAATTTGACAAACAGATAAGTGAGAAATATAGAACTCCAATTAGTCGTGATTAAAAAAAAAAAAAAGCTACAGCAAGGCATGCAATAGTTAAGGTACCAGAAATTCAACAGAATAATAGAATACTAACATCTTTTAGAGAAAAGTAATTATCTATAAAGGAATAATCATCAGAGTCGTGGCAGACTATTCAACACAAACCCTCAAGTCAAGGAGAGCTGGGAATGAAGTATCTCAAGCACTAAAAGAAAACAACATCCAATCCAAATTGATGTAACCTGCAAGACTATCTTTTAAAACTAATGGAGAAATAAGAAACTTCTATAACAAACTTTATAAAAATTCACAAACATCAAACCAGCACACCAAAATATTTTGAAGGACATTCCAAAAAGAATAACAAGGACTACAAATTCATGAATCCTAACAAAATGTATACATCAGGCAAGCCAAACATGAAACAGAGGGGGGAAAATTGGGACCCAACAATAGGAAAACAACATGACAAGGACAAGTCAATACATATCAAGTATAACCATGAATATTAATGGTCTCAATTCTCCAATCAAAAGAAACAGACTGGCATAATGGATCAAGAAGCAAGATCTAACAATATGCTGCATATTAGAAACATATTTAACTCAAAATAAATTCATAGACTGAAAATCAAAGGATGGAAAACAATACCTGATGTGACAAGAACCCAGAATAAAGCAGGCATAGCTATCATATCAGACAAAAGGAAGATTGAAGAGGATATCAGAAAATGGAAAGATCGGAAAATGGAAATGCTCATGGGTAGGAAGAATGAATATAGTGAAAATGGACATATTTCCAAAATTGCTATACAGATTTAATGCAATTTTGATCAAAATTCCAATAGTATATCTCATAGAATTACAGAAAATAATCCTAAAATTCATTTTGAATCAGAAGAGACCTAGAATAGCAAAGGCAGTTCTGAGAAACAAAGACAAGGCAGGGAGCATCACGATCTCTGACTTGAAATTATACTACAAACTACCCTGATAAAAGTAGCGTGACACTAGCAAAAATAAACAGACTCAAGAATCGGGAAAACAGATTTGAAGATGCAGAAACAACTCCAGGAATACATAGTCACCTTATCTTTGACAAAGGTGTCAAATGATTTCACTAGAAGAAAGATATCCTCTTTGATAAATGGTCTTAGAAAAACTGGTTTTCCACAACCCAAAGTTTATAACTAGATACATGTCTTTTTTTAAATATTTTATTAATAATAGAAGACAAGACAGAAGAGAATCCCCCATACTTGCTACATTGCCCTCTGTAAAGTGATGCTTGGGTTGCTGACCAGAGGCCTGGCCGAATCTACAAAAGTTGGTTGATGTTCCTTGGTTGCTATCAATTTAGCCAGACCTCTGAAACAGCAGGTTGCTGTCTTTCAACATGCACTAAATTAAAATTTGCATAGGTCAAAGATTTAAATATGAAAACAAAAACCCTAAATCTTCTGGAAGATAAAATAGGTGGAACTCTTGAAGGTGATGATGTAATTAAAGATTCTGTAACAAAACCTCAATCACATGGGAAATATCACAAAGGATCAATAACTGGGATCTCATATTATTAAAAAGTTTTCATATAGCAAGGAAAATTAGCAGCAGAGTAAAGAGATGATACAGAGTTTGGAAAGATAATTTTCTCCAGTTGCTCCTCAGACAAAGGACTACTATCTAGAATATATGAAGAGCTAAAAAAAATTCAGACTGCCAAGATTTAAAGACCTTATCCAAAAATGTTCATCTGAAATGAATAGACACTTCTCAGATGAAGAAATACAAATGCAAATAAATATATCAAAAAATGTTCAATATCATTGGTCATTCCAGAAATGCAAATTAAAATAACACCGATATTCCATCTCATCCCAGAAAGAATTCCTATTATCAGGAAATCAACCAACAGGTAATGCTGAAGTGGCAGTGGGGAGAAAAGGAATTCTTCCCCACTGTCTGTGGAAGCTTAGACAGGTGCAACCACTGTGGATATCAGTCTGAAAATGCCTCAAAAAACTAGGACTAGAGGTTCCATTCAACCCAGCTATACTTCTTCTTGATATCTTCCTTGATGTATTAAAAACATCATTGAACAGTGATATATGCCCACTCATGTTTGTTGCTACACAGTTTGTAATAAGCAAATCTTGGAAACAGCCCAAATACCTATCAATAGATGAATGAATAGAGAAGATAACAGTGTTTTTATACAATGGAGTAGTACTCTACCATAAAGATGTATAAGCTTGAGGTACTTCTAGCTAAATTAATAAAACTTGAGTACATACTTTTAAGTGACATATACCAGACATACTTGTGTAAATGCGGCACTGTTTCTCTGGTATAAGAAAACAAAAGTGCAAATTGGGACAAAAATATACAATAAATATTGTAAAATAGGAAGAAAATGTTGAAATGGGAAGGGGAAGTAGAGATGGGAGATGGAAAAGGAAGGAAAGGAAAAGAAGAAAATTATAAGAAAAGTCAGACAAAATGGAAACAAACCTTTTGTAAATAAGAAAGGATTGAGGTTGAACGGACAGTAGGATAATGGTAAAAAAAGAATAAAGTTTTGTCATATAGAAATTCAGATTCCCTGTGATGAATGTGATGATTATGTATGCATGAAATGTACCTACAAACTATATTAATAAAAAAATGAAAGAGATGCTCTTGAGTGTAGCTTTCTAGAAGAAATTTAAAAAGTTGCAGCACCAAGTGAAGGATTTATGGGTCAAAATCTTTTTTTTTTTCATGTATGGTATAAACTGTGGTTTTTTTCCCACATCCTCAAAATTCACATATTGAAATCTCAATTTCCAGCTCTTCAGAACATAACTTAATTTGGTGAAAATATCTTTAGAAAGATAATTAAATTACAATGAGGCTATTAGAGTGAAGCCCTTAGTTAATATTATTGTGCTTTTGTAAGTGAGGAAAGGAGAAGTGGCATGCCTACAGAGCAGGATAACCAACCTTGTTAAAAGGGGGCAAAGCATAGCAATCTGAAGATAAAGAGAAACATCACAGGGGGGAAAAAGAAAAAAAATATATATATATGTATTTGCTTTAGCCACACTAGTCAATAGTACTTAAAGTGCAACAATTCCCTTGCTGGTTGGTTTGTTTGATTTGGTTTCATAATTCAGTGTATAAGATACCCACTGAAAAAATTTTGGCAGGGGGGTACCAGGAATCAAACTCAGGACCTCAAGCTTGCCAGGTAGGAGTTGTGCCACTGAGCCATATCCCAGTCCTACTCACTGAAATTTTAAATGAGTTTGAGACAAAAAGACAGAATACAGTATTTGACAGAAAGGCATAATTAGACAAGACATTTGGTAGAAACTCTTTAGTAAACCAAAATAAACATATATGTATATTTAATATACGTACTATATACTTTTTTCATGATATATATATATATATATATATACTTTTTTTTTTTTTTTTTGCTTTTTGAGGATCATTGAAGACCCAATGTGTTCAAATTATGTTGGAAGCAAACTCACAATAACTCAAAGTGCCAGATTACAGTCACCTCACCAGAATCTGACCCTGAATATTGAGGCAGATATACCAAAATGTAACCTGCTCAAAATATACTGTTTTTGGTTCAAATAAAAAGGCTCTTCTTGTTTCAATGATTTTATTATAACATTGTACTACAGATTTATTTTTAAGTTTCCTGAGATATGAAATAATGAAAAGTAAAAATTATTAAATAATGAAGGTATTCACAAAACAATTATTTGTGGAGATGCAGGGCTAAACTAATTTCCAATTTTATGATATATACTTCTGTATTAAACAATACTAGCTTTAATAAGTAGGTATTTCTATATAGAGCAGAATCAGTTACAGTAATAGAATACTCTCTGTAAGTAATTTCATTATCTGATTGTCATTTGCTTGGATGTGCTGAATTTCACTTTCTTTTATCACAGCCTTGGACTGGTTAATTATTTATAATTTCCCCCTGAAAAATTGTGATTAAGTCATTTTATCTAACTACATTCCTAAAGAGACCAATATACAATTAATTGTGTTCAGTGATGGATAAATCCATTTTGTTTTCCCTTTGAGTACTATCAACTCAGTGGCTAAAATTAAAATGCACCAGAACAGTACTTGGAGGATGCGAAGCACAGATTTAAACATTCTCTTCATATGAAAATGTGAGTTCAAATATGATTATTGTGGCATAAATCAAATAATATGCCTTATAATCAAGAGACTTGATTGTGGTTAGTATATGTTTCTCAAACTCAAAGTGATTATTGAGTTCTCTAAGAAATAGACCCTTTGGACAGTTATTCTAATTCTGAGATAAATAGATTGGAGTCTCATTTTAGATCCAAGAATGGAATATCCATCCATTTAGGAAAAGTATAGGAATGATATAGTGTACAGTGTGTATATACTGTAGTCACTTGCCACAAAAATTAAGCACATAATTAGTCAATAATATAAGCTAATTGTAAAATCTACAATGTCATTCAAGAATAGAAAAAGTGATTTAAGGAGGAATTACTTCTAGTATTCAGTTGAATAGCAGAACATTCAGGATTTCTACAAAATATCCATTGCAGTGGAAGAGATGAATTATACAATAATGAGACCCAATGTGTTCAAATTATGTTAGAAGGCAGACTCATAATAACTCACAGTGCCAGATTACCAAAATCAGAAAGCATTTGAAAACCATCTTGATAAGTATTTTAGTACATCCCTGCTTAGGTTGAGGACATATTTCAAACTTTATAGGGATAGGTAAGCACGTGCCTATGGTTGTAGACCTCATGCACTCTATTTCAGGCTGGCATTACTCAATCTTTGTGGCATTTCAAATGTTTCAAATGTTCCACATTCTTAGCTTCAGCAACATTCTGTTGTCTTTACTGCACTTCAGGCTTCACTCTGTCAGCTTCACACACTGCTGTTGCTGGGGCTCACTGCCTGGACTCTAAACCCTGCTTTTTAAATCTAGGTAGAAGCTTTCATAACCCCACAACTCTTGCATTCTGCATGCCTGTAAAATCAGTACCACATGTCTGACACCAAGTTCTGCCACAGGCCATAAGTCTCTGAACACAGTTCCAAGGTACAAATTACCTAGGGAGCTGCCATTCCAGAGCACAGTGCCCTGGGGATCTCCTCTAAAAGCAAAATCCTTTACTTTTGCAAATTTGAGCCTATGAAAGGTGGTGCTTGCTGCTTCATGATGTGTCTTTAAGCCATATTTTTTTTCTATTTTTCTGTCGTAAAATGTGTGACTTCCTTGCAATGTTATTCTTTTCAGCAATTAAGCTTATTATGATCCAGCTTTATGGGTGCTAACTTCACCAGAGTTTCTTTTCTGGTCAAACTCAAAACTTTAAAGATCATTTAGCTGTGCCTCTTGCTTTTGATTTTCAATTTAAAGTTAGATAAAAACTCCAACCCTGGCCAGATCCTCAATATGAAATTTCCTTGAAATTGATGGAGGTAGTATATCTATTTAGCATATAAATATGCTGTTAGAAATGGATTCTTAGAATTAGTGAGATACTGACCTGATTTGAAGAGTAACAAATTTCTTCTTTACCAGATTAGTCTCCTTCTCTTAATTTCAGTCTCCTGAAAAATCTCTGGACATAGCAAAATGCACACAAATTTTCTGCCAGAGTATAACATAAGGCCTGAAGTTCAGCAACCAATGGAATCCTTGTTCCCACCTGGGAACTTCTTAGCCTATGTTGTAGTCAGGGGTTACAGGGAGAACAACGGCACACAGGACACAGAATTTATAATGCTGTTTTATGATGGTCACACAGAATTAAACACAAGAAAGTACAAGAAACCTGTCCACAGCACTGAAGACCCAGAATATTCAGCCAAGGGCCTGGATCCCACTGCAACATCCGGCATGAGTCCAGCTAAAGACCCAGAGCCCATGACAATGCCTCCCACAAATCCAACTGGAAATCTAAGAGCCCACAATAAGGACTCATGCCAGTCTGTTTTACAGATCTGCACTGGGAAGGCCAAAGGTCAGCAGTGGAAGCTGAAAGTCTATGCCAGTGGGGTGAAAGAACTGTGCAGTAGGTTGAGGGTTGTACATTGGAACTGAGAAGTCACACTCAAAATAAGGACCAGAGCCCCCCTGAAAAGTATCACAGCCATCCTCAGCAGCAATGAGGTCCCGAGCTCCTCTGATGATGAGAACAGTCGAGTACAGATCAGGAAGCCCAGCGTGACAAGCTTCTCCAGCACGCATCTTCCCCTCCAGAGCCAGGAAACAATGCTTAATGTGAGGACCAGAGCTCCCCCAAAGTGAACCACAGCCACTCTCACTGACAAGGTCCCAAGCTCCTCTGAAGATAATGGCCGAATCCATATTGGGGAAGCCAGAATGACAAGTTCTTCCAGGAGAACTAATGGCTCAAAATAGCAACACTTAGGAAAATCCACAATGCCTCACTTTTCTTCTTCACGTCTCTATTTATTCTGGCAACTTTCCTTATGTGGGCCATCTACACTCAACACCATGCCAATTTAATTCAGCTGCTGTTAAGTTGACCACCAGTTTTTAGCCCATAACAGCCCGGTCACTACTGTCTGCATTTATTTAAGCATTCTGGTCTTCTGAGCACTGACAGGAATATCCCATCAAGTTCTGCTCAACCATTTTAGGACTTCTTCAGCTTGGATCTCCAAACATTTTTGTACTTCTCCAGCAAAGCAGTTCTGATAGCTTCTAAATTACACAGTTAGAAATAGTCACAGCAAAGACTATACTTTTCTGGTACCAAAACTTGTCTGTGTCACTTTTTGCATGGTTACAACAAAATGCATAACATCCACAAATTAAAGGAAGAGAGGTTTATTTTGACTCATATCAGGGACCTGACCTAGATCCCCAGTCTCCCAAATGAATATATGGCGAAGGTTTAAATAAATGAGACAAGTGGTACGATTTTTAGGGCTCCGGGAGGAGCAAAACCCTCTGCAGAGTTCTTGACTCTGGGGGCTAAAACAGGGAATGTTTCTGGGTAGTCTGTATTTATTTAGCATTCAAACAAGGAAGGAGTTAGAGTGGAAAATGCAGAAAGCCTGAGCAGGACCTTGGGAGAGGTTCAAGGACCCCTCAAAGTAACAGACTATGTTAGTTTAGGGGAAAGTCTCCAGGTGACTTTCACTACAGAAGTGAAATGCTTGCAGCTACAATCTGTATCTTATTAATTGGGGTTTGAGCCATCTGTCCTAAGATGTGCCCTATCTTGCCCTTTGAGGTGTCTCTTTATTCTCAGTTCAGCCATGCCAGGGCCATGCCATAGCCCTGCGTGTGTGTTCAGCTTCCATGGCTCCAACAGACTCATTCTTTCAGTTGAAATTTGACTGGCTCTGAGATATTATAGGGTATGCCAGGAGAATGCTCCTCAAGGGATGTCAGACAAAGAGCAGAGCGAAGAGAACATCTGGAAAGGGAGATAAACCCTTCCCGGCCAAGTTCCCAGTGACCTGCCCTTTTGACCAGGTGCCATCTCCTAACAGCAAGTTAGCACCAGCCTTCATATTTGAATCACCTTGCAAAAGGCCCACTTATGAGCACATAAAACTTTGAAGGGACCTCTTTGCTATAAAACATAAAAGAAACCTTACATTGTCACATCTTTGTTGAGGTTTTCTCTGATCACTCAGTTAAGTAGCTTCTGTCTCACTTACTGGTTTCCAAAAATTTTACAAGACATTATGCATTAGTACATAGTCACAGAACCTATGAGAACAATATCCAAAATTATAATCCATCCACAATTAATAATCTACTTTTTTACATTGTTTTCATCTGTTTAACCCATCTGAAATCTTTCCATTTTCTTTAAAATCACTTCTTCCCACCATGCTTCACCTCCCAACCTCATGCTCAGCTATAAACCAGTCAGTGGACTAATCCAGTGATGAGTCACACCCCATGGTCCAGTCACCTCCCAAGTGTTCCACCTATGAGTGCATGAGGTTTGGGGGGGACCTCTACATAGAAGTTATCTAACTGCTGCAAGTTTGTTGGTGATGAATGCCATTTTCTAATTCCACTGCATAACTCTTTTACCGCAAATGCACAACATTTTAATAAAGAAAAAACTAACATGTACTTTTATTTGAGTGAAAATAAGACCTACAAGATAAAAATCAATGTAATCTTTTCATTTTTTTATGATTATGATCAGTACCATATATTTTACAGTACATGTCTGAGTCATGAGTGGGAATCCATGTAATGAGTTTTTGAATGAAGTATTGTTATAATTGGGAAAAATATTCAGTAGGCATTTTAAAAAGAAGAAAATTGCAGGATAAGCTTGCATTGGATTACTTACCTGCGTAAGGGGAAAATTGGTAGGAACATAGTATTTTTTCAACTTCGAGAGTGTTAGAGTGATTTATGAAGGACCAGTGAAGAACCCATATCCATACAGCGTATATGGCTTTTTGAGACAATCTTAAGAGGTTTTTTGTTTTTGTTTTTGTTTGTTTGTTTTTCTCGTATATGTTCCTTGGACAAAACAATATTTTTTACGATGTATCCATGACCTTCTATGGAAATTCTTTCAGTCTATCACTATTAGACTCCTCCGATTATTTGAATGTAGTGTGTTAATTCCATTGGATTGTATCTTAGTGATTTTTTCACTGCTGGAACAAATTACCTGACACCCCCCTGCAAGTTACAAAAGAGGCTTATTGTAGCACACGCTTTGGAAAGTTCTTAGTCTATAGCTGTCTGACTCCAAGGTGGGATTGCGTGGCAGACAGGAATGGCAGAGGAGGAAGCAGTTCCTGACATGGTGAAAAGAAGCAGAGAGAAATCAAGGGATGAGGAGGGATAAATACTCAGCCATGCCATGCCTACAGTAACCCAACTCTTTTCACCAGCCATGCCATGCCTACAGTAACCCAACTCTTTTCACCAGCCATGTCATGCCTACAGTAACCCAACTCTTCCCACCATCATACCCTGTTATAAACTCATTAGTGCAACAATCCCGTCATGAGTCACATACCCATGATTTAGTCATCTCCCCCAAAGCCCCACCTATGATTGCATGAGAGTTTGGGTGGACATCTACGTACAAGCCACAGTAGTTTGTAATTACTTGAGTAGTGGAATCACTATTGTGCATCATTAATGCAGACAGTGTTGCTTCATGTGGAACACCAACATTTTTGATGCACTGGAATAAGAGTTTTCTCTGTATTTGCATGAGAGTAAAAAATTATATCTATCATCATTTACTGATAGTATAAAACCATAACTGTCCCAAGCTTCTGTGAAATCTTTTTCATTAAAAAATAGAATCTAAAAACAAAAAACAAAGAATCTATTGCTATATGACTCTCTATTTTAAAATGATAATTGCTTTAAATTGTGATATTTCACAATAAATTTTATTTTAGTTAATTATGTGCAGGAACATTTAATTTTTACTGTTTTAAGGCATTGCTTTTTACTGGAGATAATGGCAGTCATAATGCTATTTACAGACTGTAAGAGCATGCCTATCTCCCACGCAATTTCTTTCCTACCTAAACTATCATTTTTACAGGTTTGTGTCTGTGCTGGAAGATTATTTGTATTCACTGATCGTGATTCACTTTAATTTAACTAGCTATCTTAATCATAATTAAGAGATAAGAACAGTTTTATTCTTCTTAGGGTTATTAGCAACTTTGTATGCCAAATGGAAGATCGTAGAAAATTTTGACAAAATTGTAGAGTATTTTAAGACACTTGAGCTCTGTCTTTCTGGACTTTATATAATTGTTTACAAGTTACTAATATGTTATCAAGCAGAACGGAAAAGACAAGGAAAAACAAATAGCAAGAAAGGGGGACAGGAACAATAGTATCTTTGGTAGTGTATTTATATAGTAATTCTTGCATAATATTTACAAGAAAATAGATATTCCTCATATTTCAAGGTCTGTCTTCCTATTTTCTAGGACCTTATGGAACCCCATATCTTATTTATTTCTATTGGCTTTATAGTCAATTAATGTGGGAATTTATATAATCTCTCTGTACTTGTGTCCTCATTAGTGAAATGGAGATAATATTACTCAAAAGAATTTAATGAAAATTAAATGTGTTAATATGAGTAATCTCTTAGAAAAGTGCCTGATGCATAGGATACATCATTTGACATTTAGCAATTATTATTTTAATTCTGCCAAACTTGGTATTTATTTATCATATTAAAGACAGTATCATATCAAGTTTAAAATATTTGTGAAGTTTCTGTTTTGTTTTGATATGATGCATACTACACATAGGTAATAATGATTCAGTACAATCTATGAATTCTAGGTGTTTCTTACATATAAAATTTGACAGTGATATAAACAATAAGTATGTAAATCTGTGAGTAAGAAGATTGAAATTATTAGACAACAGAAGAAAATGTTGATTTTCACAAGTATGGTAACTTCCCTTGTTAATAATCATTGTGAAATTTTTATTCTACTGCTGAAATTTAAAGTCATGATTAACTAATATTTTTCCCAGTCCTGAAGAACATTCTTGACATATGTTCTTGTACAAATCCTTTTCTATTTTAATAATTATTTTATTTCAGAGATACATTTTCCAAGTGTTTTAGTGATATCAAAACCCAAAGAGAAGAGTACTCTCAAACTATAAATGAACGATAAAACATTTAAAGGGAGGAGATCAAAAAAATTTACAATGTAAGCTATGGGATGCAGAAAATCTAAGGCGCCAATGAATGAGTTCGAAAATCAAAAGTTTTCATATATTATTTCTGCTTGGAATTTCAAAGAGAAGCCATAATTTATACTCAAGTTAGAAAGATAAACAATGCATATGCTTCGGAACTGAGACTGGTAAAATGCCTAATGATTCCTAGATATGAGAGTTTTCTAGTGATGTATAATAACCCCAAAATTTTGTAAATGAACACATTAATCATTCAGCTGCTCATTATCCTTCAGTTGCTCAAGGTTCTTCAACTTTTCTGATACTTTATATTAAAGAGCCAGCTTTGCTCTTTATGGCATTGACTGGAAGAACACACACAGCAGGATTCAACTTGAATTTTAGCTTGGGTGTCTGGAAAGGCTAAAAGTTGAATCTGTCTCTTTCTGGAAGGATAACCAGGCTTCTTACGTGGTGTCACAGTACTCCGAGGGAGTGAAAGTAGAAGATGTCAGATTTCTTCAGAACTCTTAAAAATGACCCACATTAATTCCGACAATGTAATTTCAATCAAAACATTTTGTTAGCTTACCCAGAATCAACAGAATGAAAAATCTAATTTATTTCAATGGGAAAAGTATTAGATGCACACAGAACTTAAGGAATTGTGGATTACTATCCTTTCCATCTGAATAGATAATTGTTCAATTCTTTGATTTTTATAAACTATGTTAATCTTATTGTAACATTTGGTTTACTAAATGCATCTAGAATTATGCGGTTCTAGTATTTTTTGCTAAAATAATGACTGATAAAAAATTGAAAGCTAAGATTGAAACCAGGATTTAGACCTTCATAATGATACTCTGGGATCTGATTGCTCATGTATTTGAGGGATTAACAGTTTCCTTAATGGAAAATTTTGATTATCTCTGGCATACAGTTACAAAGTCTGCTTTCTGAGGCCATGGGTCAATGAATGTCAAAAGCTTCCTAATTTCTATGAGTCGGGCAGGGTGAGCAAGTACAGGATGAGATTCTAGAATACTGAGTGAAGGAGGATTAAGTATAACAGTCTTTGGGTCAAATTTATTGACAATATTTTACAGACCTCAAATTCAAAATGTAATGAATTAGTGTGTGAGGTTGGGTGTAGCACCAGTATTGTGCTCAATTGACTAACCGAATCCCGGAATCTTTAATGACCTATTATCAATGGGGTATACATGCTAGAATTTTGTTACATAAAACTTGTTAGGGGCATTTAGCTCTAAAGCTCCCTACCATGTCACAGTAGCTATTTATCCTCTTTCTTTTCCACCTTACCCTGCTAAATAAACTGTTTTTATATGCAAAAAAATTGTTAAGACACACATTTCTTATGCCAAAAGCAAAAGATTCACATGATCTCATTTGAAGATATTAGGAAATACTTTGGTAAGAGGATTATATGTATCCCTGAAATGTTCAGTAGTGGTTCCCTTCTGCAGAGCAGGATGACTATGGAAATGCTGAAATAAATTAAGTATGATCTTACTAAAAGTAAAAAGATAACTATGCAACAGAAAGATGGGTAACAGTATTTACTACCAAATACAAGGGAAGGACTGATAACAATAAATCATGAACGAGATGCTGCGATCATAACCTTTCCCACAAGTTTTTGGGTTTGGCCGATCATAGTATTGTTAAAAACAAGATGGATCTTCAAACATTACTGTGCTGTTAATATGTATTAGAAAGGATACACTGACATAGAGTGGGCAGAAACTTTTATCAACTCGCTATAGATAGCATACACATACTTTTACTCAGGTCCTCCATAAAGTCAGTGCTCAGCTTACTCTGCCTTGACTTGGTGGAAGTTGGTTCCTTTTGAGAAAAGACCCTACAGCACTGCCACAAATGTATATTGTGAATGTTCCTTTAAACTTTCTCATGGGGAAACTGATGCTGTTTTCTAGTGTAATTATGCTGTGTACAAAATAATAGCTATACCTTCAATATTTTATAACATTTATTTCCTTACCCAAAGTAATTTCAAAAAATTCACACTTCACCTCACTAGACCTCTGTGGACTATATCCTTTTCCAAAATCTCCTTTGTTTTTGGTCTTTTCCACTCTAGATTTGGTAATAACTCCCCCATCCCATTTTTAATCCTGTCTACATTTTATAAGTTCCTTTACTAAAATCTCCGCAAATAGTGATTCTGAATATAACTCTTATTCTCTTAAAAACTCCTTATTACATCTCTTAAAAACTCATTATTATGGCACGTATTAGTCATATAAACAAGTGTGAAGTTGCTCTTAGTGAATAAGAATGTGACTATCAATTGTCTATAATTTATTGTTATAATCCTTTTTTTTTAATCTTTGTGAGATAGGATCTCACTATGCAGTTCAGGCTGGCCTTGGGCTCACTTTGTAGCCCAGGCTGGTCTCAAACTTGCAGTGATCCTCTTGCCTCAGTCTTCTGAGTGCTGGGATATAATCCTTCTATAAACAAATTTGGTGTCTTTAACAATTTATTGTGTCCTTTGGCATAGGTGTTGTTTCAAATAATTACCAATTAATATTTACTTTGAGTGCTAACACTTTCTTTTCAGATTTTGTGACTGATACAACAAAAATTTATTTTTTCAATTAATAAAATTGGCCTCTTGGAAAAGGAGTGTTTACCTGTAATGATCTTGAGTGTAAGGGTGATGAAAATATATGGTGTTTAAATTTAAAAAATGCATTAAGGTGAAAGATACATTACCATTAATCTCATTCAAAATATTTCCCTTTGCTTCGAACCCATGTATCCTATTATTCTTGGCAGTTCTGAAATTCCTCTACCTTCAGCGTCCACAGTGTCCTCATTCTCATTATTTTCTAGGTCTCACACTGTATGACTTCTAGCTCTTACCCAAAGTCAAAGTGACCATTAAAGGTAAAAGTTTTTAGTTAACAGGGGGAATCTAGACACAACCAGACAGTCAAGAAAGAAGACTTCTCGCTAGGTGTAGTCCACCCACCTAATTTCCAGCACTTAGAAGGTAAAGGCAGGAAGATTGGTGCAATTTCAAGGGCAGCATGGGCTCTGCAGTAAGTTTAAGACCAGCTTGAGCTACAAAGCAAGACTCTCCCTCTCTCTCTCTCTCTCTCTCTCTCTCTCTATATATATATATATATATATATATATATATACATATAAAGACTATTAAACTGTTTCAGAATATAGCAAGAATGATAACATAAATGTGTTACCCATGACTGGTAGGTTTTTTGAGCAGAATTAATGACCATCTATGTTTAATGTAATAATTTTCAAAAATTAAAACATTCACTATACTTTCCAGTCATACCTCATATTTTGCTGATTTGATTTTTAACACTGTGACTGTTAAAATATTCCTTGCCATACCTCTCTTTTTTGGCTAGCAAATTCTCCTGTGACCAAAAAGGAGACTTAACAGAACAGTGTCTCCCTAGAACCTATCATTTGTACTGCCTCATAGCTATTTATTTTCTCCATTTTGTTTGTATGGTCATATAACTAACTGAGAGGGAAAGAGCTAGATGCCAGAGTATAAATTGACAACATATACCTCTACATTGATATGGTTGTCTAATATGGTCTTTTATAACTAGTAATTTGGAGATACAGATTTTAGTTTGGGGTATGCATTTTTAAGCCAAATATTTTACCAAGTTAAGTCACTCAACACAAACCAAATAAAATATTTCAAATTTTAGAACGTGTTCTGAAAAATATTACAAATTTTAAGTATAACTTTATGGATCAGTTATTCAATGTCATTAAATTCCTGACCATGTTGCTTTTGCTGTAGTAAAAATTAGGGATACAAACATAATTAGAGCATATACTTATGAATTGGCAAAATATAGGGTCGAAACTTATTTTTTACCAAGTTGTGCATTTCAATTCAGCCAGTGTCCAAACACGCAAACTTGTATGTAAATCCTGACTGTAAAGTTATGTACTTTGAATGTAGGCATGATTTTTCAATCCTGATTAGAAGTTAACAATGTTTACTTTGGCATATTTACTTTTCTGAGTTTCAGGTTGCTCATCTGTATGATGAAGACGGTAATGCATATTCCTCAGTTCACCCTTAGAATTCACCTTAGAAAAGCAGCGATGACAGAACTCCTAGAAACATAGGATTGCATAGGAAAAGATCTTTTTCACTTGGTTAAATGACTGTGATACTACAAAGCACAGATTAGTAGGAGAAAATTAACATTTTTGTTAATCTTTTTACATATTATGAGGGCTTCACAGAAAAAAGTAAATGCTCACAGAAGTGTCTCAACTCACAACATTATATACCATTGTAACAAAGGGCAATAAATTACAGAGAGCTAACCAAGAAAAGTAAATGAGAGTTCGGGTTTCTAAGAATGGAAAATCATGAAAGTGTCAGTATATGAGAAAGCTAATGCATGATAGAGGTTATTTTAGTAAGATTTGTTTATTTAGACTCATCTCAGTTTTGACTCTTTATCTCATTAATGGCCATACAATTTAAAAGAAAGGGAATCTATGATAGTAGAGAACATCTCAAAAGTTTGTACTTTTAGAAGATAAAGAACACTCCAAGAGGACCGGGGATATAGCTCAGCAGCACAAGCACCTGCCTGGAAAATGAAAGGTTCTAAGATTCATTCCCCATACCAAAAAACAAACAAACAAAAAACTAGAACACCCCAAGTAGACTTCTTTTCTATATCTATTGATTTTTCACTACCTTCTTCTCAAAAATTTGGTATGCTAAAGTGATATATTTTGAAATGGCATGCTCTGATCATCTTTTGGAAGCAAATTTCTCAAAGACAATTGAATATAATTTAATTCTGTATTTTCTTGATTTTTACTATAATTATATCTTTATAAAAATTACATGACATATTTAAACATACACATTTGATTTCTACATGCTGAGTCCTTTTCCTGGTATGTAGGAGCTTAGTATATATTTTAGCTCTTTCATTTGTTTTTATATCAGTAAACTATTAAATTTATCTCCTCAGAGATGACAGAAGATATTCATAATAGAGAAAAACTAATATGAATTTTTCATGAACTTGGAGACAAAAGTTTTTATATTTTCTGTCACTAAATTGTTCTTTGAACTAGGATTCATTTTCTGAACTATAAAAGGCAGAGTTTGAACGCGATTATTTCCAAAAGCCTAAATCATGTGAAAAGAAAGCACTATTTTGTATAATACTGGAGAAATTGCAATTTTTATATAGACTTTTTCATTTCAATATCAATCACTACTATCTTTCTCAAGGTTATACCTGAATACATTAATTTTTACACAGTGTATAGTGAATCTCTGTTACATTTTTCCCATACTTGTAAAATAGGTGAAAATGCAGGAAAAGAATCTTTAGGATGTTATACATTCATGTTGTTTTTAATGTTCCAAATGTATATCTTCTTAACTCACTTTAGAGAAAACAATTTTAGAAAGGAAATGTCAATATAGTAATTAATGATTACTGAATTCAGAGTTATTGAAACTTAATTCAGGTAGAAAACTTCAAATACAATAGGTTCCTTTCTGATAAACATGTTTGTTAAAGTTATTCAGAGAAAAGTAATAGCATTTTAATCAAATTTTTATTCTAATATTGACAATAGTAGGCTGAAAGTTTCTGTAACAGATTTTCTTTTGAAATGGTAATTGACCTGATAATGTGAAGCACAGTAGTAGGTGTGCTAGAGCTGGCACTCTTCAAAAAACAAAGACTCTGCTAAAGTCTGAGTGCAGGTGTTTTGCAGAACAAATCCTACAGATTGAGTCCTGGGAGGAGCAAGAGTTGAGGTGCGATTTGGTTGTAAGAGATTCCGGTAAATCACACCAGGGCTTTGGATTTCGCCTGGCCCTTCAGAGATGTCTTGAATTAAAAGGCCAGGAGCCAGACTTCTGCGTCCCTCCCGCAACCTGACCAGGCATTGAATGAGGGTTGTGCCCGGTGGGGACTTGACCTTGAGTTACAGTTCTCTGTGCAGAAGGCAGTTCCTGGAGGGGTACTCAGCTGCGAGCCACCAGCAGTCACATTTTATACTCGCCAGAGCCAAGATATCCTCACCCATGAATTAAATCTGGGTAATGTACCTATGATTCTGCATAAAAACAATAAGCAGCCGGGCCTGGTGGCACACACATGTAAACCCAGCACTCGGGAGGCTGAGGCAGGAAAATCGTTGCAAGTTCAAGAACAGCCTGGGCTACAAAGTGAGCCCAAGGCCAGCCTGAACTGCATAGGGAGACCCTGTCTCAACATAACAACAACAAAAAAAGAATCCAAAAACAGACTTAGTACTTTTCTTACAATGGCATTCATCTATAAAAACTGTGCTAAAAATAAAGCTGTCTTTTAAGTATTTAAAATTTGAGTAGTCTGTCAGAAAAATTTTCATCATAATTCTAGGGGTATAGACTTAGTGAAATGATTTTATTTCCCTGAACTTCATTTGCGAATTTTTTTTTTTTTTTTTTTTTTTGTTACTGGAAATTGCACTCACAACCTTTTGCCTGCCAGGCAGGTGTGCAAGCCACTGAGCTAAATCCCCAGCCCTATTTTTTGAGACAGAGTCTCACTATGCAGTTCAGACTGGCCTTGAACTCACTTTGTAGCCCAGGCTGGTCTCGAACTCACAGTGATCCTTCTACCTCAGTCTTCTGAGTTCTGGGATTACAGACATGTGCCACCATACCTGGCTCTAAAAATTAATTCTTATAGTATCTACTTAACATATTTTTAAGAGGTTGGAATAAAGTAATGTCTGTAAAATTTAGCATGATACCTAGACATTAATTTATGTTCAACAATTGTAACTGAAAAGGAAATTCAGTGTATATTCTAGCATATAGTTAAATGATAGTGATAATTCTTAACTTTTTTACTGAGCACATACTATGTGCCTAACACTATGTTAAATACATTTCACATGATGATTTATTATACTCACAATGACCCTAAAAGATGTCTGCTTTTTGCCTTATTCACATGAGTAAATTGTTTTTTCAATGAACTAAGAGAAACTAGTAGTATACCTATCATAACTATCACATATAGCTTCTCATACTAGGGAGACAATATGAGACATTATGCAAGTGAGTCTGACTTATTTCACTTATGAGTATGGTCTCTAGTTGCAGTCATTTACCCATAAAAGTCTAGTTTTTCCTTCTTTATGGCTGAGTAGTACTCCACTATATAAAAATACCACATCTATTTTATCCATTCTTCAGTTGTTGGGCACTTAGATTATTTCCAAGATTTAGCTCTTTCGAATTGTGCTGCTATAAACATGGGTGCACATATATCCCTGTGATATGATGCTTTTAATTCTTCTGGGAAGATACCCAGAAGGGGAAGAGCTGAGTCAAATGAAATTTCCAATCTTAGTTTTTCTGAGGAATCTCCACACTGATTTCCACGGGTTGCACCAGCCTACACTCCCACCAACAGTGAGAGTGTAACCCCTCCACAGCCTCTCCAGCATTTGTTATGGGTTGATTTCATGATAATAGCCATTGCTTCTGGGGTGAGATGGAATCTCAGTGTTGTTTTAATTTGCATCTCTTGAATGACCAGAGATGTAGAACATTTTTTCATATATTTATTTGCTGTTTGTATTTCTTCATCTGAAAAGTGTGTATTCATCTCAGATGCCCGCTTTTGAATTAGGTATTTAAATTTGAGTGTCTGAATTTTTTAGTTCTTTTTATGTTCTCAATAATAATCCTTTGTCTGAGGAACAGTTGGCAAACATTTTCCCACTCTGTGGACTGAGTCTTCACTCTGGTTAGTGGTTCATCTTGCTGTGCAAAAGCTTTTTAATAAGATGAGATTCCAGTTGTTATTTGTGATATTTCCTGTGCAATTGGAATTTTATTTATAATGTCTTTGCCTACACCAATGTCTTCAAGAGTTTTACCTGTTCTATCTTTCAGCAGATTTAATATTTCTGTTTCAGCATTTAGATCTTTGATCCATTCTGAATTTAGTTTAGTGCATGGTGAAAGATATGGGTCCAATTTTAATCTTTGCCATTTGCAGAGCCAGTTTTTCCAGCACCATTTATTAAAGAGGCCTTCTTTCAGTGAATATGTTTGCCACCTTTGTCAAAGATAGGGTGGCTTAGTGTATCTGAAGTTCTTTCTGTATCTTCTAATCTGATCCATTGATTTTTGGGTCTGATTTTTTGCTTGTACCAGGCTGTTTTTATCACAGTGGCTTTATAGTACAATTTCAAGTCAAGGATTTTGATGCTCCTGTCTTGTCTTTGCCCAGGTTTGCCTTTGCTATTCTAAATTTCTTTGGATTTCAGATGAATTTTAGGATTGTTTTCTCTAATTCTATGAGATTTGATATTGGAATTTTGATCAGAATTGCGCTAAATCCTTAGAACAGTTTTGGAAGTACGGTCACTTAGAATACAATTTTTGACAGTTTCTATGTAGCATTATTTGTTTGTATTCATCTTAACATTCAGACTTTATAAAGGGTTTCCAAATTATAAACATAATAGCATTAATGAAATCAATTTCCTAATCCATAAACTTCCCAAATATTCCTTAAACTGTGCCTTCCTGAATATTATCATGCTAATGGTTGGTTTTCTCCTAGTCTTTTACGATTTCCCCACTGCCATTCCTGATTTTACTATGGGCTATTGTGTTTAAGTGCAAAAGTACTTCATTTTACCAAAGTAGGGTTTCTAAATTAATGGTATTGGTTTTAGAAAGTGAATGAGCTTAATGATTATGTGAAAAAAACCCTTTAGCAACTCATGTGATTGCAACATAATTTATTTTTGTCAAAATGAAAGGGAAGATTAATCAGTTTGCCAGCAGATAGATCATAAAATAATTGTTGATGATAAATTACTTTGTGTTTTTTGGCCTATAACTCAAAAGACTTAACCATTTAACAGTAACTAAGTAACTGTTAGAGATTTATTTTATTTCATTGTTTCACAGAGTTTCTTTCTGACAAATTATAATTGACCCAATGTTAGAAATCTTATTTAAAAATGAGATTGCTTGAGTTTAATTCGTATCTTTACCAATTATTAGCTTTATGACTTGGTGTAAGCTATTTCACTTCTCTGAGTCTTTTAGCTTCTGCAAAATAGGAAAAACTATAGTATTTGTCTTAGATTGTGTGTGTGTACACGTGAAAAATAAATCTTTAATATCCTAAACTATGTAAATGACCATTTGGTTATGCCTAAAACTTATCTAAGTTAGATAATTTAAACACAATTATAAATATTACTACAATTATGTTTCTATTTTGGCCTCACAAATCTTTCCTTTGTAGAATTGTCTCAGAAAGTTTATGCTGCTCCTGAGTTCATTCTATTGCCTTAAGAAATTAGTGTACCTATAAAATAACTTCTATAGGGCATGAACTTTTAAAAAATTTCAGTTCATTTTACTTACCTAGAGATTTTTTTTTTTTTTTTTTGCTGAGAATTGAACTCAGGAAATCGCACTTGCCAGCCAGGAGATGCGCCACTGACCTATATCCCTGGTCTGACATAAGTATTTTTAAGTAGGAAACAGATTTGAGTATATAGCCATTAAAGTAACTATTGAAGACAGCAAATACACAGATACAGTAAAACCATGATTCGCAAGCATAATTCATTCTAGAAACATGCTTGGAATCCAAAGCATTTGCATATCCAAGCAAAGGTCCCCATAAGAAATAATGGAAACCGTGGTGATGTGTTCCAAGATCCAAAAATAGTCATATAAAAATGATTACTATGCTGTAATATAAAAAAATTTTAAATACAAAATAGAAATAAACAAATTCACCTGCACTTATCTTTGAAAACCTTTCTTTCTGATGTGAGGGAGCGGAGAGAGAAGAGGGTGATTGCGTAGGATGACTTTCACTGTCACTAATGGAATCACTGCTGTCTATTGGACCCATGGAATTTTTTTCTTTTTGTGTAACTTTAACAACTTATCCAGTGATACTTGCTTTCGCCTTCTTTTGAACAGTCTATGAAAAGGTGACATTACATTGTCATTAAACAGACTATTTGCACTGTTACAGTCTTATTTGCATGGTGTTTTCTACAAAATTTTGCACTGTATTGCATGTGCAACAATTTCTTACATTTCTTCCTAATATCATTTGAAGTGAGGGATTCCTCTGCCTTTTTCTCCTCCTCCTCTGCAGATGAGATCTGCACTATAATCTCTTGTTATTGGGAGACGATCAGCTACAATCCCACAGAGAAAGGACAGAAGGGAAGGGAGAAACACAGTGGGGGAAGGGAAAGAAATCACCATTGACTCAGTTGTAATTCTGTGATTTTCATGTCAAGTACTGCTTGTATTGCAAGACAGTGCTCATTTTTCAAGTTAAAATTCATTAGAAATGTTTGCTCACCTTGCAGAACAGTGGCAGAACAAATTAATTGCAATTCAAGGTTTTACTGTAGTTTTAATCTATTTTTCTCTTATCCCTATTATTTTATAAGTACTTCTCTATGATGAAAGAGAAAATGCTTCGATTCTTTAGGAAGGAAACAATTTCAAGAATTTAGTCAATTATACACTGAATTTCATTAATGTAGCTAAAGTGTTAGAATAATAAAAACAGAATACAAGGAAGAACCTAAAATTAACTGATACATATTCTTTAGATGATTTATGGATGTTAGAAGTTGTTGGATTATGATACACACCAAAAAAAAAGTTATTTTGGTGTTAGTGAACTACTCAGTAGTTATAGCAGAGGCCTCTTAGATGTGATCATGAAATTCCTGAAGACATTGGTAATCTATCAAAAGGGGCCTTCTGATCTCTCTAAATGAAACTCATCTGATGTTTATGAATTGCTTCCCTTTCTCATGGTATATCTAAAATATCACTGAATTGAATAATTCCAATTACACTACCCAGTAGGTTTAAAAAAATTTTTTTAATCTTCAATAAAAATAAATGCATATACTTCTTTCTAAATCCTGTACACTTAAAGAAATATGCCTCAAAATAACACACTTCTAGCATAATAATTTGGTCTTTTATGACTACAATGATATATTACATATACCAAATTTTTACACTCTTCAAGAGGCATATTGTGACACAAACACACACTTACATACACTCTTTACTTTTAGGCTATACTTTTCCTATGAACCACAATTTTAATTAAAAAAAATAGAAGTATTCCTTCTCATTGGTCAGTTTATTAAATGCTAATGGTCTGATGAACATTCACAGAGCACATTCTTACTTTTATCTAACATCTTTTAGTATAAATATTGGCATCCCTTTCCTTTAAATGTCATTCTTTCTCACTGAGTGACATGAGAACACATGTAACCTTCACATTCTCCTTGAACACTTGAAAAATAACCTACTTATCCAGGTGTGGTGACACACACCTCTAATCCCAGCACTCGGAACGCGGAGGCAGGAGGATCATTGAGAGTTTGAGACCTATCTGAGGTGTGAGTGAGCTCAAGGCCAGACTGAACTGCATAGTGAGACCCTGTCTCAAAAAATAAAATAAAATAAAACAAAATAAAATAAAATAACCTACTTGAGTTAGTATTAATTTTATTGAAATGTTTAATAGGTACCAATTAGACATTTACAATTGATAGCATTATGAAAACAAAATAGAACCAAATGCTTAAACACTATTGCACCTGATAAGATGTTTGCAGGACTGTAGTAGGAAATTCTGAATTATGTGTGTGAGAAACTGCAGCTCTGTGTTTTCTATCATAGGATATAAACTGAAGCACCTCTATTTTGAAATTTATTTCACCCTAAGCTGAACCTCCTCTATCCCTTGCACCAGGGTTGCAGTTGTTACAGTTATAAGAAGTTTCCGTGGCTTGGATGGTCTCAGGTGAGACAGGTGATTCTGAGTGAAATTGAAAGTACCAACAGACATCTCAGTGCACAGTAGAATGAGCCTACTGAGGGCTTTGGGAACCATTGGCAAGACATCTCGGTGTGCTGGACATTGATTGTCACGTTTTGGGACAAACAGAATGAGACATAAATGTGCTTCCCAGTTAGGACAGGTTAGGGCATCAGAGTGCTTGGGGAACAAAACGATCTTTGAAAGTCCCCTTGGACTGATGTTAAGAACTTGGTATGACAACCCATGGACAAATAACAAAAAGAAATCTAAAGTTGTAAAGTATTGTTTCATTTGGCCACAAAACCCATCCTCACCCCATTCATCTTCTGGCAAAAGTTTGGATCAGAAGAGGACTGAGTGTGTCAATTGTTGACTGAATTTGTTAATGCGAAAAGACCAATGTCTCAGGAGGCAATAGGATATGACCTGTGCTAGTGACAGGGGCTGGTTATTCTCTTTGTCCTACAAATTCAAAGACTTGAAAAGAGAATTTACTGGCAGTTCTCTTCTCCACATTGCACCCTCTGGGATCCCTATCCCCAGCCTATAATACCCAACTCCTTGGACCACTGGCTCTACCTCTGTTAGAGCTGGCATCAGCCAGAGAAAGCCTACTCCTACTCCACAAGAGTTGACATTAACCAAGGAAGGCCCACCCCCTGGTGTGGTGGCCAAAGCGGCATGGGGAAAGGTGAACTGCCCTTATACTAGATTGAGGAGAGACTTAGAAAAGTGCTAGGAAGATGTTAAAAGTTTTCCATTTCCTCAACGTTCATAGAAGGGACTGGAGGGAGTACAATCCCTCACTCCCTTATGGGAAAGTCCCCTAGAAGAAATGCAGATATGGTTAGTAAGTACATGTTTGGCAAGTTTTCAGGTCAGAAATTTTAGAAGTAAGCTTCAACCCCTGTGGAGAATCCCTATGGGATGTTGGAACAGGTTGATCAGTTACTCAGAGCACATGTTTATACCCGGTCAGAGTTAATGTCTATCTTGGGGATCTTGTTCTCTGGGGAGGAAAGAAGGGTGATTCATAGGCTGGTGATGGCTGTCTTGGAAAGAACTCAGTCTCCATAACATGGGGAACTGGAGCAGTGTCTAAGTTTCCTGATGAGAATCCTAAATGGGATCATATCATTGAGAACACATGGTAGAATTAAGAACATCCTTAGTCTAAGGAATTAAGGATTTAGTTCCCTGAGTGCAGAACATTGTTTGTGCTTTTCACATGAAATAGGGAAAGGAAGAAGGGCTAGTCAAATTTGTAGAAAGACTCAAATCTCAGATGAGAAAGTATAGTGAGTTAGACCCAGCAGATCCCTTAGGTCAAGGTATATTAATGCTACATTTCACTACCAACAGTTGACTGGATATTTACAAAACATTACAAAAGATGGATGGATGGAAAGATAAGTCATTAGAGGAGCTACTGGGAGAGGCACAAAAGGTATATATGAGACAGGATAATAAGAGACAAAAAAAAGTTAAGATTGTGCTGTCTACATTCAAACGAGCCTCAGGGGCTCAAAGAGGGTGAAACCCCAAAGGGTATGGAGGAAGACAGAGAGTGAGCGGACTGGAAAAAGATGAAGGGGGAGGACAAATGTTTTAAGTGCAGAAAAACAGGACTCTACAGGAGGGAATTCCCAGAAGTCAGGGACTCTTGAATTACTCCTCTGGGTCATACCTGGAGTCCTTGGTAAATTTTAAGGGAGGATCACACAAAGGACTTAGGCTTTTCTCAATTGATTCAGGAGAGTCCCATTTCTCTTTGTTACATGCTTGGGAGAGTCTACTATTCCCATGAACAAACCCCAGTTTCTGGGGTACAAGGAAAGAGATTCTCAGCTAAAATTTTACATGAAACCAAGATGTTTCCAGGGACGACCAGCACAAATATTATTTCCCTTGGTCCTGGAGGCTGTCACAAGCTTATGCAGGAGGGGCTTCATGGCTGAGCTGGGACTGGGCCTACAAGTCAGAAAAATACTTTCAGGGTAAGACTGAATCTCCTGACTCCAGGAGTGGAGGAGGATTAATCTTCTATATGGACCGCCCAAGGAAACTGTGGAGGAAGGATTTAAAGTAACCCAATTAACATCCAAAAAAAAAAAAAAAAAACGCTGGAGAAGTAGTTAGGAAATAATACCATACCATTTCTGATGGAAGGATGAGGCTTAGATCATTAGAGGGACTAATACAGGATAATCTTCTAGAACACTGCATATTCTCCTACAACACTCCCCCATCCTTCCCATATGCAAGGCGAACAGTTCCTAGTTAATGGTCCAAGATTTGCAGGCAATAAATCAAATTGTCAAAACCAAACATTCAGTAGTTCCAAATCCTTTCATCCTTTTGAGCAAGATTTCATTTGACCATTAGTGGTTTAGTGTAATAGATCTCAAGGATACCCTGGATCCTGAGTGTAGAGACTTGTTCATCTTCAAATAAGAAGACCCTATAAGAGGCAGAAGATAATAATCCAAAAGGATAGTTCTTCTTTTTTTTTTTTTGGTCAGATTTTAGAACCTGTGTTAGAAAACTTTACCCCTTTCCCTGGGGTTTGCCTTCTTCAGTACATAGATGATTTACTATTTTCAGGGATAGATCAAAGAAATCTCACCATGGCTACTGCCTTCCTCCTCAGTTTCCTATCAGAGCAAGACCTCAGAGGATCAAAGAAAAATTTAAAATTTGTTGAAAAAATGTGAAGTATTTGGAACATCCACTAAGTGGGGGAAAAAAAACAGAGACGATAGAGGGGATCATGCATTTACC
Source organism: Dasyprocta punctata (assembly GCA_004363535.1). NCBI lineage: Eukaryota > Metazoa > Chordata > Mammalia > Rodentia > Dasyproctidae > Dasyprocta > Dasyprocta punctata. Next base: position 32,292 of record RJWM01003603.1, on the reverse strand, counting down.
TTTGCCAGCAGCCAAACAAGAGCTCAGAAAATTTGGAGACCTAATTGGATAATGTCATAGTTACATTGACTCTTATGTCTTAAAATCTAAAATTCTCTACTCTAAGCTTGTGGAGGAAAGCCCTGAGGCCTGATAGACTCCTGAGGAGGAGTAACAGTTTAAGGTTGTAAAGGAGGCATTGAAGGACACCCCTGTTTGAGCTCTGCCATCCTTCGAAAAACCTTTCTACCTCTTTGTAAGTGCACATAGGGGAAAGGCCTTGGGAGTTCTCACACAGTTACATGGACGAAGCTGCAAGCCAGGGCCTTCTTTCCTTGCCTCCTGGATCCTGTCGCCAGAGGATGGATGGAGGACATTGAGTCAGTAGCCAGCACCACCCTCCTAACTGAAGAAAGTAGGAAATTTGTTTTTGGAGGAAAGTTAGCTCTAAGTACCTCATATTGGTGTGAGCCATTCTAAATCAAAAGGTAGGGGGATGGCTCAGATCTTGAAGTATGAGGCAATATTACTAGAAAGACATGATTTGACCTTGACCACTGATGAGGCATTAAACCCACCTTCATTTTTCACCAAAAAACAGCCTTCAGCAGACTGAATATCACTGATCAGACTTAATAGATTACCCAATGAAGACCCGACCTGAAATTTGGAAGATTCTCTTCCACTCAGAAAGGCATCTATTTATAGATGGATCCTCCTCGGTCACTCAAGGAAAATAGTGCAGTGGTTATTCAATTACTGATGGGGAAGTTCAGTTGATCATTGATTCAAGGAGACTTTCAAACATGTGGTCAACTGAGACTCGTGAGCTCTTCCATCTAAACTGCCCTAAAGCTCCTGAAGAGAAGAAAATGGACAATCTACACTGACTCCAAATATGTCTTTGGAGGGGTTCACACCTTTGAAAACATCTGGCCGGAAAGAGGGCTTTCAACGGTAAAGGACAGGAGTTAGTTCATGGAAAATTAGTTAAAAGTACTTAACAGTCTCCAATTCTCAGAGGAAATAGCAATGGTCTATATACCAGGACATCAAAAATGAGCTTTTTTGGAGGCTCAGAGAAATTCCCTAGGAGATGAAGAAGCTACAAGAGTGAGTGGAACTCGAATCAGAAGCCCCCATCTTCCATCCTACTCCCTCCCTTCCCAAATTGACAGTACCACCTTCACTCTGAGAAAGAGACAGCTGCCGTTACAACAATTAGGGACACAACCTAATGCCTAGGGGAAATGATTTCTTCTAAACTGAAGAGAAATGTTGTCCAGACCCCTTATGAAGGAGGCCTTAGCTCATCTACAACAAGGGATTATCTCCATACAAACTGCTGTATGGACTTCCTCAATTAAGCAGGCCTTGAGACCTGCCCACACTTGAAACTAAATATCAATTCTAAGGAAATGATATACTTAATTTGCCTTTCACTCTCTCTTCCCTCAGACAAAGGGGACTGCTGGCCCAGGCTCCACCACTTGACTTTCTGATCTGGCGACTACATGTAAATCAAGTCACGGAGAGAGGACAAACTCGCACCAACCTGTGAGGGATGCTTTCTCATGCTCCGCACAACTGAGACTGCAGTCTGAATGGCAGAGGGAAGATGACCTCCCCACACCTGGGTGAAAGATGGCTCTTCCAGCAAAGAAAAGGAACAATGATGGTTTACCGTGCAGTTACTGGTAATGCTTAACCTTAAAATGGGTCTGCTGCTCCTTTCATCTCTCCCCGTGTTCCTGTCCTGTCCATCTGTACTTTACCATCAATATCACCCACGAGGCACCACTCCTCACTATCAACTTTGATCCCTCCCGGATGACCCTATGTGAAAATATACAAACACGTGATAAAAGATAGGTTCCAACTAATTTGGTTGCCCTGTGCTCAGATAGATGTTGTGAGTAGATGTTTCTGATCAAGATCTTGAGGTCTTCAAAATAAAAAGGTGCCTCCCACTGCTAAGGGCTGTACACTCTAATCCCACTCTAACCTCTTCCTTCCTCTCACCCCAAACTTTGAGGCCTAATACTTCAAGCCTAAATAACTCCCCTTGAGTGGGGACAAAAGAGGTAAGGAACCTAAGAGAAGTTGTTCAGATGGAGATAAGGTACCAGTATACAAATGCTTGGTTGGAATGAATGAAATATTCTGTGAGTGCTCTCAATAAGAGTGACAGTTACACTTGTGCCTCAGGGAGACTGGGAGACCCAAGTGTTCCTTTTTCCTTTAGGACGGTCCCCAGATCCACAGGGTCTCCCACGTATGAAGACTCTCTTCTTGTATAGTATGACTTGGGTTAATGAATTCTGTTTGACCTTGTCACTATTGTTTCTCAAAGTCCAGGTTCCTGTGGGTCAGCTGCTGAGGACTGTTTGACCACCAGAAGAAAAGAAGCTAGCTTCTCCTTGTGTCTTGAATGGCAGGAAGTAGGAACAATATTTTTGGACAATATGACAGGGTGCAGTGAAAACCAGTCCTTTAATACTGTCCAAAACAGGTCACTACTCCAGATGCCCTGGGACAGACATCTGGTGGTACAGCAGGGGGCCTTTGCTGGGCATGCTTCTGGATAAATGGAGTGGCACCTGTACTTTGGTGCAATTGGTCATCTCTTTCACCCTGGCATTCAGACTACAAGCACACTTTGAGACAAACCAAAAGAAAAAGGGATCCTGGTAGGTCATTTGACTACTATGTGTATATGGATTCTATTGACGTCCTGAGGGGAGTTTCAAATGAGTTCAAAGCCTGAAACCAAGAGCTGCAGGATTTGAATCCTTCCTGTTCTAGTGGTCCAAAGTAAACAAAAATGTAGACTGGAGAAATTATTTTAATGAACAAAGATTAAGTACCCAAGAGATGCCATAAAAGGAATAGCTGAACAATTAGGACCCACCAATCAGATGACCTGGGAAAACAGACTAGCACCAGACATGATATTGACTGAGAAGGGTGGTGTTTGTGTAACGATAGGGGTCTAATGTGCATTTACCCCCCAACAATACAACCCCAAACGGACCTATCACTAGGGCCTTGCAGGGATTAACCACACTAGTAACTGAACTGGCAGAAACTCAGGTATTAGCTACCCTTTAGCCAACCTCCTTCAGAAATGTTTTGGTGGACGGAAAGGAGTAAAAATATCATTATGCCTCTAATAATAGTAGTTGGGGTTCTCATTTCTGTGGTTTGCTGTGCTATTCTCTGTGCTACAGGGCTTACTCATAGAGATGGCCCGCACCAAGCAGTCTCCCCCATCTTATCTAACCAATATGTCCCTGATGGAGGAACTTGACAGGGAGAGTGAGGCTCTGCTCACAAAGTTTAAAGAAATGAATGAAAATCTTTAAGGAGGGGTATTGCGACCTTGTCTTTTCTGTCAAAGGATATAACAGGAGCACCACCATCTTGAGCTTTATTTCACCCTCAGCTGTCCTCCTCCATCCTTTGAATCAAGGTTGCAGTTATAGTTACAAGAAACTTGTGAAACTTGGACTCCAGGAATTCCTCCTGTCAAGGACTTTCAGTTCCTCTTACTCCAAACCTGCTTACCTACCCTTACCAGCAACCACTTCGGGCCACCTAACCTAGACAATCAAGATAGATTGTGAACCTCCGAGCCAGCCAATGGGGTGAAGGACAACTACGCCCCATGAGTTAGGACAGATAAAGTTCCTGTTCTGTCCTGTTGCTGCAGCTCACTGTGCCTGCCATCCCACGGTCCGGCTGTGCTCTCAGCCTTCTGCAGAAATAAACTTGGCCTTGTCGAGATTTCTTGGTATCTGAGTGCTTTATTTCTGCATCAACAAATTGAGTCTGGGGCTTACTGCCAACAGGTATTAGCAGCAATGTCGTTCATCTGCAAAGCGCATATTCATCAATGTTTCTCAGGGACAGGGGATCCTACTGTTCTTCCACAGGAAATGATTCCAAAGGAAGAAAATACGATCAAATACTAGTATTGGTATTTTGTATGTGGAGCTTGAGATGGAAATCTTTAAATAAACTTTTAAATATATCCAGGAGCTAACTGCTTGTATTGGCCCAAACCTCAGTTTGTTTTTACCTTCAGAACATAGACAAACTAAGATTTTCATTTAGAATACAAAAAAAAAAAAAAAAAAAAAAAACTGGAATCAAAATAAAATGTGCTTTCCATGCTACGAAGGACCCAGTAATTTCATTAGAATGCATAGTCTCAGGAATTGTGCTCAGGTAAGTTAATTGATTTGATTTTAGATGAAAGTTAAAAATCATGACTTTTAGAGCCAAGAATGTAGCTCAGAAGCAAAGCACCTGCCTGGCAAGCATAAGGTCCTGAGTTTGATTCCTGGTACCAAAATAAATAAACAAATAAATGAATACATACTTACATAAATAAATTTTTAAAAAATCATGACTTCTATATGATCTCACCAAAACATTCTGAAAGACTATGAAATATTCCTCTAGACTAATAATGTATTTCCTGCAAACATTGTAAAACTGGGGATTTGTATAGTTAGTACTTAAAATAGTGCCTTCCATATAATTTTTCTTAGCAAACGCTATTGAATAGATTAATGAATAAATAAATTTGTGTCTCATTTATGAAAAATGCTATCGTTTGTTTCCAAGTAAACTGGAAAGTATATAATGTAATAGTTTCACAAAAACCTTCAAGTCAGTCTCTAAAAAATACAATGCACTCTAAAAATAAATGACATTTACTTGTTCTTAATGAAACACAGGCATACTACTAAATTCACAGAGCTTGACTATATGGGAGAAGGTTTCAAATGACTAAAGAGAAGGGTTAAGAAAAATTTCACTGTATCAGTCCTTAAAATTTTTAAGTGTATAGTTAACTACATTTAAAACTTACAGATTTATTCCAAATAGTGAAAAATATTCTAACTCCTTGGCATCTCTTAGTATGTCAAATTCCAGTTCTACATATTGATATTTCTGTGCCATCTAAACTGTAAATATTCTTAGTAAAATGACTTTTTATTCATCTTATTAGGTATAACAATTTATTCCAACATAGTGTGTAGTTTATATCTTTTGATACATGAGTTTATTTTCTTACTCTTTCAGCATCACTTTTTATACTCCAGTTAGGTTTGTTTCTGTTTCCAATTACTAGTTCTAAAAAGAAAATAATATTTCATCTCAAATATGTAACATTCCAAAGCAAACATGGACTGTTTTAGTAATGTAAAAGGACTATTTACAATGAATCCAAATTCTATTTAAAGTAATCTTCAGTTTCAGAAATATAGCATTATGACTAATGCAAAATAACAAAAAGAATCAGCACCAGAAATATTGCAAATATTGTGCGCCTGCTTGCAAAGCACAGTGTAAGATATACTAGAAATATTACAAATTATAAGATCATGTTCCCAAAATGAATGGTTTACATTGTTGCATGTTATCTTTTTAGCTGTAATGCTTGTAGAAATGGTGGTCTCTGATGACTGTAGCCTTTGAATTTTCCCAGCATCAGCTAGACTCACTCCCAGTAATCTATGAGAAACTCTTCAAATAAATCAAGGGAATTGAATTTACACTTAAATTCACCTATGAACAGAAGCAGCTTTTCCCCCTATTAAGCAGAAATTTCTCGTTGACAGGTATATCACCCATACCCTTAGATACTTCAAAGGCTTCATACAATTCGAGGGACACCTGAAAAATTTTAATGAGAAAGTCAGAATAGCAGCTTTCTTCAGTTGCTGGTCATATCATTTATATAATTATCACGAAGTGTTCTACTATTAAAAACAATAACATATACTAATTCTATGAATCAGAACTGAAAAATAACATGTATAAGATTTGCCATTAATTTTTAAAATAAACCTCAAAAGATTGGATGAAAAACAAAGCAGAAAATAGTGTAAGTTGTACCTAAGCCATTTACTCACATTTTTATATGCGGATAAGCTTGGATATAATTTATTTATGCAGGCATTATAGAACCTTGCAAAGGCAAAGAGCTTATGTGAAAAATTACCTCTGATTGGTGGCTGCTCTCTGAATCATCTGAGATGGCTTTAAAATTGTTGAAGCCAGTTTCTTGCCATCATAGGCTGATTTTATTGGTCTAAGTGGACCAGGTACTCATACTTTTAAAATCCTCCCTGGGTAACTCTAATTTACCATCACAACTAAGAACTGTATTATAAAATAAAGAATAAACAAATGAAGGCAATTAGTCTGTTGCTTATTCCTTTGCAAATTTTCACTTATCTATTTCTTAAAACTATTATTCTTTATGTCTTGACTGGAAAGTTCCATTTAAAAAATACTAGTTACTTCTTTTAATTTCAGTGTGGTTCCTATTATATTGATTACAGAATTATCTCAGTTTACACAGGACAGAAAAGAAAATGAAGTCTTAATCTTTGTGGGTTATATAGAGAAAAGTATTTCATCTTATTTTTATAGCCAAGTATTTTAAACTTTTAAAATATGTCATATATTAATATTTATTAAAAATCCAAATGAACATTTTCTATATCATAAATAATAGAGAAGTAAAATGCGCACATATAACTAAAAAATAGCCAATGAAAGCCACATTAAATCGTATGCCCTGTCATAGTAAGAAGCACCAGTTTTTATGCTTTGCAGTGAAGAGCATAAATGGGCATAGAGCTTGCAATTTGTAGGTAGCCAACAACTTCCTAAACCATTCTCTAGTACAGAGTACTATCAAATGAGACTGTAGTTTAAGACAATTGTACTGAAGCAAAGGAACAAAAGTGCTCCTTTAAAACACATTTTCTTTCAAATTACAGTCTCATTTCATTTAAATTTTCTTTGTATTATTCATGGCATTTTTATATGAAGACTGAATGCCTGTTACTTGAATATATTTAGCTCAGTATCTTATCATGGTGTTTTACATTGAAATATTTTGATAATTAAAATTTCAATGGGTGATTTCTGAAATTTACGAACTACATTATCATTTTATGTACATTTTAATTTACAAACTGCAATAGTAGCTTGTGCTATCGTCATTAAGAAAAATAGGAAAAAAAAACTAGCAATTATAAACAGTGTGAGTTGATGTAAGCATTTTTGTTAGCCCTGAAGCAGTTCTGATAGTTTTATTGTCTTAATCAACTTAGTCAACTCTCTTTATTGCTCTTTGGAGGTGGTAGTTTTGAACACATGCTGGGCGTTAGTTCACTGGTGCCAAATTAAAAATGATAATTCTCATGTGTGAAATAACTGTATGGACTAATGACCAAATATCTTCATAATGTGAGCCACTGTTGCAGCAGGTGGCCCAACAGTTAGATACCATAACATAATATATCCCTAAAGAGAAAATAAAGACACTCATGATAGAACCAAAGCAAAGGTATCAGAAAGACAATCATACCAGTTTCTATAATTAATATACAATACAGATTTAATATTTGCTTATAAACTTAAAAATAAGTCATTTTATCATAAATTCTTAATTCTATAGTTAATCATGGAATATATATTCATTATACAAGCATTATAAGAATGTTAATATGGTTAAAAAGCCAGTACTCTCAGCGATCTTAACTTTTGGAGCCATCATTTTTTGAACATGAAAGAAATGCAGAAAAGTCTGAAAAGAAACAAGCAGGGCTTTTCTCCATGTGCCTAATCCATAAAGTAAATGGAACGTCATGTACTCCAAATGTGTACTAATGAAATTTAAAAAAAATTAAAACAATGACACTGTAAAAATTTCTTTAAAAACTTACTTGGATGATAGAAAAAGTCATGCCTCAAATACAAACCTTGATTTTGAAATTTTCTTGAGGGTAAGAAAAGTCACATGGCAATGCTAACATTGTACAGAGAAATTACCATTGAAGAAATATGGAGGATAAATTCAAAGAAGGCAGGTAGACTGATTACGAATCTTTTGTAATAACCTAGAGGTTTTGCTAAGATTGAAGATCGGAGACCATTTAAAACCACTACATTAAATGCACACTATTTTATAAGAAATTAAAGGTTCCACATGTGTAAATACCATATTATCTCCCTAGTGTAAGAAACTGAAAAAGTATATATGATCCAAAATCTATAATAAATACTATGTAAGGGTGAAAAACCGCTTGAAGAGCAAAAGTAATTGGGAAGGGAAAAGAAGGAAAGAGGTAAGTGAAAAGGAAAAGATATAAATCTGTATATATGTATATGTAAGATAACTAAAATGAACATATTGCTGAATGTATTAGATATTGAGAAAGAACAGTTACTACTCTTACAATTACATCAATTTTAGTCATTTGTCTCTTTTGCTTTTTGTCTTTCTGATATGTGTCTTTTTTTCTCTTAAATAAAAAAAGAAAAATAAATAAATAAAGGTTTAAGAGAAAAATGAAATCTGGTGTGATATCTGAAGAAGCCTGAATATGTTAGCGATGGCCATCTCTCTAAATAATCAGATCCTACAGAGAAAGAAGCAATTATAGAGTATCAGATATTGTACACATAAGAATTTCACTTTTCAGAAAGAACTCCAAAAGAGACTTGCTTTCACCTGAGAATTGTTATTAGTGCACAGTATTAAACTTCCCTCTGATCTATTGGCCTTGTATTTTATTACAACTGGAATGCCCATATGATGATTTCAAGTCTCTAAAATTTGAGATGACATATAAGGGTAAATGCATGACAAGATTTTTGTAAAAATTAGAAACATATGTATGGATATGAATAAAGATTCACAGAATCAAAAGATAGATTTATGAAACATTATAAAATATAGCAATGGAAGAGAATAAACTTTTCTAAAGACAGTATCTGGAAAAAGAGCATGAGTTTTAAGAACATCAGCATGCAAAGAAATGTGAGATGAAAGAGCAATAAATGAAGCTATACAGAGTCTCTGAAAGGAAATTCAGCTTAGAACACTATGATATATACAGTTCATTGGTAGGGGAGGGGCCGTAGATCTTAATAAAACTGGTCTTTCTGCTAAGAAATACTGAAAAAGGGTCCATTGGATTTTATTATCTAAATGTTATTGGTAAACACAGGGCAAACAAATACAATGAAATATTGAAATTCAAAGATGAATCCTAACAGGTTGAGTGGCAAGGAAGGAAGACAAGATAGCAAAAACATATTAACTTCTAAAAGTTTGTGTTTACTGCTTAAAAGAGAGATGTAAGAATTTGATTAGTGTATTACATGCAAGCTGTGAAATGTGTCTACAAAGATTCCTATTTTTGTGCAATGCCTTCTCCTTCAGCTTAGGCTTCCTTATTGACTGGCTTAAATGGACAGAAAGGCTTGTGTGTCGATTCCACGATGAGATTACAAAAACACTGGGGCTTCCATTTTGGTCACTGTATCACACTGTCTGGTTCATTACTTTCACAGCAACCCTATTTCCACTTTGTGTGGTGCTCTATAAAAAAATTCAAGTCATAAAAAGAGTCAGGAATAATTTTATAACTCAGTTACTAAGTGGTTGATCTTGGAAGTAAGATTACTGCAGTGCCTCATGGAGGTGCCTGTCGCTAGAGTCAGTAGTTTAAACATAATGAAAGAATGGCCAAATTGCACCCAAATCTTTTCCCATAAAATTATGATGTACAGTTTTCATATTTTCATGCAAGAAGAGATAACTAGACAGGGTTTGGTATCTGGCATTGTGGTGCTTCTTCAATGAATGTGTAGCAAAGGGCTCTACAACCAGACAGTGACCATAGAAAAGAGCAATTGTGAAGATTAAAGTTTATTAAACACACAATTCATGGAGTTTAGGACTTTTGGGAGCCTGATGATGCATGAGCAAAATATAAAATCTGAATGAAAGGCAACTGTTACGTAGTGGGAAGAATTTAGTAAACACTTTCATCAGCAATTACACAGAAATTGGAACCGTTTCTTAATGAACTGAATCCTCTGCTTAAAGAAATTTCAAAGCATGGTATTGAAGGTGCATCCTGGTTACCAACTAAAATATTGGTAGAACTGATTTACTCTCAGTCATAGAATGAAAATTATTCTTGGCCCTTTCCATAATATAACTTAGGACAACAAAGTTTGGGAAATGGGCAATGTCCATTCTCCTAGTGGTAATTTTTTCCCTTTTTCTTTTTTCAAAATTTTATTTACTCTACCTGAACAGCATAGCAAGACCCTGTCTGAATTTATTTACTGAAAGAAATCCCCTGGTAGTGATGTAATGATAGACTACCACATCTTTCTCATATACAGCTTCCATGGCCAAAAAGATAAGGTCCATTAGAGGAGAATTTCTACACTGTTAATCAACTTTCAGTAACTGGGACAAAATATCCAGGACGTACAATTTTTTTTTTTTTTTTTTGTGGCACCAGGGGATCAAACTCACAACCTCGCACCTGTCAGACAGGTGCTTAAGCCACTGAGCCAAACACCTGGCCCTAGGTTTTTTGAGGCAGGGTCACACTATGTAGCTCAGGCCGGCCTTGTGCTCACGTTGTAGCCCAAGCCGACCTCGAACTCACAACGCTCCTCCTACCTCAGCCTCCTGAGTGCTGGGATTAAAGGCATGTGCCACCATGCCCGGCTCAGGACATACAATTTAAGGATGAAAAAGTCTGATTTGTTTCACAATTTCAAAGATTTTAGTCCATGCTTATTTGGCTCTGTCTCTTCTAGATCCACGGGGAGGAAGAAACACTGTAGTAGCAGGGGACATTGGAGAAAAGCCACTCATTTCCTGGCAGGCAGAAAGCTGGGAGAGGTGGAAAAAAAAACATAATTACATGGTGTGGTAAGACATGCCTGTAAGCCCAGCACTCAGGAGGCTGAGACAGGAAGATGCCACAAGTTCAAGGCCAACCTGCAATACAAAGAGAGACCTGATCTCAAAAACTAAAAATAAAAAACAAACAAACAAAAAGGAACACCCATAAGGACCTAACACATTCAGCTGTGCATTCACAGTTAGATTAATTCGTTGATGGCTAGCAGGCTTCCAACAGTCTCAGCTGTGGGGAATCAAGTTCTTGGTAAGTATATGCATCTTTTTGAGACACTTCTTATTTAAAACATATAAGCTAAATTCAAATATCTTATATGATAAAGAGTTTTTGTCAGACCACAGTATAACTAGGGTATGCAATCTTTTTGCTTTATCTTTTCTTACATAGCTGTTCACTCTTCAAAAGCAAGGAAGCAAGTTTCACTTTTTTGTGTAGCAATATTTCTTTGCTGTTTCTCCTGAAGTTTTTGTTTTTCTCATATAACGTTTGGTAACTGTAGTTTTTCTGAAACACAATCCTTTGCTACTTTTAACAGGTTTAACTAACCTAGAGAAAGAGTAGTAAGAAATGAATGGTAAGACTCTACATTCAGTCTGGCAATGTACATGCCTGGCAGCATAATTAAAAAATGAATAACAAGCCGGGTGTGGTGGCGCACGCCTTTAATTCCAGCACTCAGGAGGCTGAGGTAGGAGGAGCATTGTGAATTCAATTCTGGCTTGGTCTACAACATGAGCACAAGGGCAGCCTAAATTACATAGTGCGACCCTGCCTCAAAAAACTAGGGCCGGGAGTTTGGTTCAGTGACTTGAGTGCCTGCCTGATAAGTATGAGGCTGTGAGTTCAAACCCCAGTGCCACCAAAAAAAAAGAAAAAAAAAAAAAAAAAAAAAAAAAAAAAAAAAAAAAAAAAAAAAAAAAAAAAAAAAAAAAAAAAAAAAAAAAAAAAAAAAAAAAAAAAAAAAAAAAAAAAAAAAAAAAAAAAAAAAGAATACCACCAAAAGAAAATAACAATACAGGGAAAATAATATTCTCAATCATATCAGAAACCAGGTTTGAAGTCAGATGTGATTGAGTTTTTGGGGGGCACTCAATCTGAAGTGACTCAGAAAATAAGAGAGAGAGAGAGAGAGAGAGAGAGAGAGAGAAATGAGCAGGAGGCCTTAAATGAGAAGGGCATGGGAGAGCTTCATGGGTTTGGGAGTGCAGAAGCTCTCAGTGAGAACAAAGTGTAGTTACTTTTATCAGTTTTGGCTGGGGGAGGAGTTTGGGAGGTGGACAAAACGACATATACCAGCTGATTTGAATGAGCATCTGCCTGTGTAACACAGGAGACAGAAAGACTTACTGGGGGCTGGGGGTGGACGCTTGGGTGGTTGTGGAGTTTTGGGATTGGAGAGGGCTCGGTGCACGTGCAAAAAGGGAGCAGGAGGTTTATCTCTGGATTGAGAAAGAGAACACAGAAGTTACTCTTGGAGAGCTAAGTTATTTCTCTGGGTCTGGTACCAAGTTGGGCAGATGTCGTGTTACAGATAACTAAGCCCCAGACTAGCAGAATCCATCATTCCCATCTTTTTTGATTTATGGGTGAACAGGGGTAGCGTTCGTCTTAGACTGCTTCCCGCTGGAGAGGGGCGTCATAGTGGGGGCTGTTGTAGTTGTTGGAATGATAGGTTAGGCTCACTAGAAGTTGGTACCAGGGGTCTCAGCCAGGACAAGGAGCTCTCTGGTAGTGAAGGTCTGTATCCTGAATTGAAAAGATCTTGGGGGAAAAAAAGTTTAAAAGGACAGGGAGTTTTAAGTAAAAAAGCCATGAGTAGTATGAGAGGTGCCATCAAAGGGAGAAGATAGGGGCCTTGCCCCTCAGAGAAGACCAGATAGAAAAACTTGTCAGTGATGTTACTGTTGCTAGAGAAAGAGTCTCGAATGTTTGCTTAAGGAGAGAAGAAATGGAGAGCTGTGGTGTAGGGAGTCTAGGCATGTGGGGGGAGAGATGACGTCGGCAAGAGTACTTAGAAGTGGGGCTCTAAAGGGCACTGAGTGAAATATGAGGCCCGAGAAGGGACCCACTCTGTTGTAAAAGGCGTATCTCTATGTTTTATCTAAGGAGTATTGGTGAAAGGAGGCATTTTGGATGATTACCTCTAAAGTAATGTTTTTGTTAGTTGTCATACTTATGTCTCATGTTTGTGCACAGGAGCAAAGCTGACAATATAGAAAATAAAGAGTGACAGATGTATTGGTGGCCATGTAGTTAATCATCGTAAGGATTTTGTTATAAGTTTTGGAGATGGTGGAAGTGAAGGTGGGGGCATTGTTGGAACTTGTAGAAAGGGTAGAGAGAGGTTAGGGTTGAGTTGGGGTTATTTGTTGTGTGTCTTATACTATTGGAGAACTTTGATTTTAATTTAGGTTGGGATGTATGTGGGAGAGAGGAATAGTGAGGTTGAAAGTGGTGGAGTAGGCTGTCAGTAAAGTTATATGTCCTAGAAGACAATGAACAGGAATAGCGGAAGAGGGAGTAAAGTTGAGGGCTTTATTTTTGGCAGTGCAGGTAGTTTGAACCTAAAATTGTAGTGAGGAATAAGAGAGTTTTGAAGTTGTAGGGAGAGATTGTCTGAAGTATGACAGTGAAGATAAGAACCAGCAGTAAAAAGTGACAAGGGAATAAAGGGAATAACTGAACACTGGGCTGTGCATGTGTGAGGCAGAGGTGTGCAGGTCTTATGATGAGGCGTGTGTATAAAATCTATCAGTTTTTATCTGGAGAGTGTCCACGAAGTTGGTGGGTTGGGAAAGAAGCAGGTAAGTGTCTCTGAGGAGAGGTTTTGGCACAAAGAAGACAGTTGTGAATGATTTGGTGAATAATATTTTTAGAAAGGGAAGAGTAGTGACTGGAGTTAGAAGTTTATATAAGGCTTGAGGATCTATATGAAAGCAGCCATGTGTGTTAGTGATGATATCTAAGGCTTGTTAATCTGGAAGGAGAAGCTTGGATTTTTGGAAAATTGATCTCTGAGTGTTTTGGCTATAGGTGGGTTTGTGAATTAATCGTGGTGGTGTAGATGAATACTGAGGTGAGGGCAAGGTGTTTGGGATAAGGGGGAGAAGATGAGAGCAATACGGCTGTTGTGTAGCTAATTTGGCCTGTGTGTCTGCAAAGGTATTATCCTGAGAGATAGAGTTGTGTGATGTTTGGTGTCCCTTATAGTGAATGTTTGTTACCTGTTTTGGAAGTTGTGTTGCCTCTAACAGTTTGAGAATGAGAGGTGCATTAGTGATGGGGATCTCTTGAGTATTAATTAGATCTCTTTTTTGTTAAATGGTATGAGAGCAAAGGCTGTTAAATGTATATTTGGAGTCAGTGCAGATGTCTATGATTTGGGCTTTTGTTAGTGTGAGGCCCCATGTGAGGGCAATTAGTTTTGTTTTTTTTGTGTGTGAAGATGTTTTGGGTTGCAGTGGGCTTGTCTCTGTTATCTTAGAACAATTGATTATAGTATATTTTGTCCACTTTTGAGTGTTTGTGTTGGTTGTGTTGTCATCTATTAACCATACATATATCAGACGCTGTAGAGAGAGGAATACAGTTAATGTGAGGGAGGGGAGTAGGAGTCATCTGTAGAACCTCAATATAATTGTGGACAGGGACCTCCTCAGAGGTGGGAAGTAAGGTGGCTGGGTTGAGGGAGCTGCTGGCAGAGATGGTGATTGTAGGGTCCTGGATGAGTATTAAGTGAACTTGTTGTAGGCAAGATGGTGTCATTAAGGTGGGAAGTGTCTTGTGTGAAATAAGGTCATTGGGGCAATGGGGTGAGTGGACTGTAATTGATTGTTTTAAGGTGAACTCTTTGTCCTCATGTCAGTGTGACTGCTGAGGCAAATGATCAAAGGCGGGGAGGTCAGCTCTGTATTGTGTCATCTTGTTGTCTTGAGAGGTAGGCTGCTGTTTGGAAAAAAGGGTTTGTGTGTGTGTGTGTGTGTGTGTTTTAAAAACTCCTATAGCATTATGATCTTGAAAGGTAGAAAGCTTGGGTTGGGTCAAAGACAGTGAGGACTGGGGCCTTTGAAAGGGCCTCTTTTAGTTTAGAATAATAAGGAATGTATCGGAGTAGCAGGGTTGAGAGGCTCTGATAGGGAAACTTTGAATATCTTATAGAGAGGTTGGGATAGTGTCGCAAAGTTAGGAATCCAGAGATGAAAGAAGTTTGTTAAACCTAGAAAACATAAAACTTATGGTTTTGTAGTTGGCATCTGGGGATCATGGAGACGGGCTTTGTGGTTTGAGGTTATAGAGCAAGTGGTGGTGGAGAGGTGGAGACCCAGGTATTTAAGCTTTGGTGAAGCTATTTGGGTTTTAGAAGGGGACACCCTGTGTTTGTGATTTAAGAGAAAGTTGAGAAGGGGTTTTTGTGATTTGAGAGAAAGTTGAGAAGGGTAGCCATACGCTGTATAGTTGGAGCATAGGATTGAGAACAGAGAGAAAATTATCTCTATGTTGGAGAAGAGTGTTAGGTGTCAGATTAAGAACTGTGAGGTCAGCAGCAAGGGCTTGGCTGAAGAAGTGTGGACTGTCCCTGAAGCCTTGAGGTAGGACTGTCTAGGTGAGCTGTGTAGATTGGAGTGTGTCTGGATTTGTCTATGTAAAGGCAAAAAGATCTTGGCAATCAGGGTGTAAGGGAATAGTGAAAAATGTATCTTTAAGGTCTAATACAGGAGAGTGAGAAGTACATGCAGGAATATGAGACAGTGTAATGTAAGGGTTTGGTACCACCGTGTGAATTGGTGCTACTGAATTGTTAGTACTATGGGATCTTGGACTAGACAAAGGAGCTGTTGGATTTGAGGACAGGGAGGATAGGGGTGTCACAAGGCAAGTGAGTGACTTAGAAACCCATTAGTTAACAAGTGGCAGATTATAGGTTTGAGTCCCTGTTGATGTTTAGCGGCTACTAGGTACTGAGAAACAGAAGGGAAGAATGAAGGATGTTTGAGGCAAATTAGGAGCAGAGTAACATGGGTGGCACACCTGGGATTGGAGGTGTCCCAAACTGGAGGGTTGAAAAGGAAGGAGAGAAGGGAAGGGGGCAGTGAATGATGGTTGGGATTGGAGTATGAGAGCCATGGGGAGAGAGTGAGTATAACAGAAATTAAGTTTTTGGAGTGGATTTTTATCACAAAGGGTACAGGACAGGTTGGGATAATCAGAGAGTTGTGTGTAAAGAAAAGGGTTTGGAATCTGCAGAGAATAGGTCCTGTCTGGTGAGGTTGTGTACGGTGGCCATCAACTCCCACGAAAGAGACTGCAGACCGGGAACATTGACCCAAAAACTCAGGAAGAACACTATTGGTGGCCTCGATGTCGACAAGGAAAAAGAGGATTTTACCTGAGATGTCCAGCGAGAAATGAATATGCAAAAACTATTTTAAATTTAATATTAAAAAATTTCAATACAACTCTATTAAATTACTTGAATCCTCTAAAAATTTGCATCTCAATTTCAAATATCACTCTTTTACCTGAAAACAACCCTTTATTATAAAATAATCAATGAAGGAAATTGCTCAAAAAATTTTCTTTTCACATTTCCACTGGCTTAATTTACTGTGTTATATTATTTTAAAATTGATTCATTTATTAAGTAACTTTGCCCATTGTGATTGAATTGGAGGTGAGCCAAAGGGCTAAGGCCCGAGTTACACTTGTAAGGAGTCATCACTCCTGCAGGAAGTATGAGTGACAGAGAGATCCCCAATACCCGTGTCCCAAAGTCATCACTACTGGGACAAGGAGGGGGGCCACAAAGAGCAAGGATGTGGTCCCAGAGGATGTGGGGGTCTCCTAATGCAAGTCTGTAATTTATGAGACAGGCACCCTGAGTGAGAGTAGGAGTCAGCTCACCTGTGAGAACCTGAAGAGCTGAGTCAGGGCAGGTGTTGGACAGGTGGTGGCTAATAACAGCAGATGCAGGAATTCCCCCAGAAGAGAGAAGAGAATGAATGAAAGAGAGAGAAAGAGAGAGAGAGAGAGAGAGAGAGAGAGAGAGAGAGAGAGAGAGGCCCATAGGGTGGAGGGGAGCTCAAACCAGAGGATAGGCCCCCCAGGAGCAATGGTCCCCATGCATTCTGAGTCTGAATGGCACCAACTGATTTTTTGGGAGGTCCTTGATCTATCGCAGCACAGAGAAAAAGAGAGTGAGACAAAGAATGAGAAACTCTAATGCAAACATAGGAAAGTCACCACAGAGGGCTAGAGGATCTGCTTGACCCAGCGATTTTCCTTCTTGGTATCTTCCTGAAAGAATTAAAAGCATCATACCACAGTAATGTATGTTCATCCATGTTTATAGCAGCTGAGTTTGTAATAGACAAATCTAGGAAACAACCCAAATGCCCATCAACTGATGAACTGATAAAAAAGTTTTTTTTTTAAATGTTCAATGGAATACTACTCAGCCATAAAGAAGAATAAACTTGATACACTGTTTCTCTGGTGTGAGAAACTCGAAGTGTAAATAAGGACCAAAATTTATAACAGATCTTGGGAAATAGAAAGAAAAATGTTCACATGGGAAGGGACATAAGAGAGAGTGTAAAGAAAAAGGATGAAAGAAAAAAGAACAAAAAAAGAAAAGAAATGTAAAATGGAGACAAAACATTTGTAAATAAAAAGGAAAGAGGAGAAGGGAGGTTAGGGGAATGGGGTATATCATGTACAGGTATAAGTTCCATATGACAAATATGATCATTATGTACATCTAAACTGTACCAATAAACTTAACAATAAAAATAAATCAACCAATAACAAATGCTGGTGGGGCTGTGGAGGAAAAGGAACCATTTTCCACTGTAGGTGTGACTGTACACTGGTGCAACCACGGTGTAAAGTACAATGGAAATTCCTAAAAAAAAAACTAAAACTAGAGGTTTCATTAGATCCATCTATTCTCTTTCTTGGTATCTTCCTCCCAAATTTAAAAGCATCATACCACAGTGATATTTGCACACCCAGGTTTATAAGAACATAACTTGTAATAATCTAATATTGGAAACACCCCAAATGTCCATCAACCAAAGAATGAATAAAGATGTGGGCTTTTTATACAGTAGAGCACTGCCTAGCCATAAAGAAGGATAAACCTGAGATGCTAATAGGCAAACAAATGCATCTTAAGGCCATACTTTTAAGTTACACAAATAAAACACTTATGTGTTGTATTGGGTGATATACTATGTCCCCCCAAGTCCTCATATACTTTTCATGGGGCTGAGTCTTGTGATCTGTTTGTTGTCTAGTGCTGGGATTGATGATATGAGTGCTGCACCCACCCAGGGGTAGAGCTGAGATACAGTGTAAAGCAGTCGGGTCTTCCTCTTGCTCTCTTCTGCGCTTCTGCCCACTCTCTCGCCAACGTGCCTTGCTGCTTGCAGCCGCCATGAACTGGAGCACCACCATGCCACACATCCTTGGAGCCAACTGAGTATGGACTGAAACTCCTGAGAAACTGTAAAGAATAAACCTTTCCTTCCCAAATTTTGGTTGTCAGGTATTTTGTCTCAGCAATGAGTAAAAAGTAAATAAATATAAAATTGTTTCTCTGGTGTGAGAAATCAAAAGTATAAATAAGGACCAGAATATATACTAGATATTCTGAAACAGGAAGAGAACTCAAATGGGATAGGGAAGTAGGGAGGGAAGAGGGGTAAAGGAAAGAAGGGAAAAGAAAAATAAAACAAGAAAAGAAGAAAAAAAGGAAACAAAACTTTTGTAAGTAAAGAGGGGAAGAAGGGCTGAAGGGGAGGGTAGAGGAAAGGGGAAAAAATAAATTAAGATGTATCACATACAGGTACAAATTCCCTATGATGAACGTGATCATTATGTGTATCTAAAATGCACCCATAAATTGGAGGCTTTCAAAAAAAGAGTTATATGTATTGCATATGCATTGATGACTTTTTGCTGTTGCTTTTGCTTTAGACTAAAAACAGTCAATTAAATGCTTTAAAACATTAATATTTCTTTTATAAAGATGGGGATTATTTTAGAGTTAATAATTTCACTCTCCAGTGTTGGAGAAGACTTCTAATTCTTTGCCTCTTCATCACTCAAACTCACACACAGACAAACGTTTCAGTGTGCGCATCCCGCATAGTTGAAGTAATTGAAGCATTGGTGACATCTCACAGTCATGCATTTCTAATGTCCATTAAATGCATAAAGTAAAAGCATCGGTTTTAATATCTTAACCTTTCTACAGAGAGTTAAGAAAATCTTAAATCCGCACAAGATATTTTTGGTTTTAGCAGCACCGGAGTTATACAAGAGAGGTGTTCAGCTGCTTACATTTCATACAAATGTGGGGATGGAAGCCTGAGGCAAAGTGAATAGCAGCTCTTCAAACTTCAAAGGATCTGTGAAGGATTCTTGCTCAGCTCTTGCCATCCTGAATTGGCCTATGCTTGGGGAGCAATTAAAATTAAATAGCCTCTGAACAGCAAAAACTGAAAAGCTCTAGTTCTGAGTAGGAACATACTTTATCACAGTAGTAGCAAAGAAATATTAAGAAAGAGCAAAAATAACAGCAGAGAGGAAGAAGGTGATGATTCATGTTCCAAGTGCATATTTTCTAGACAACATTAATTAATCCTTTCAGCTTGCTAAGATGTTGTATTTAACTTCAATGGACACCACTGTAAGAAATTCAGAGAGAAATTCCGGAGTGTAAAATACATGCTAACACTGCAATGATTTTTCACTCTTTTGAAGTTACAGATATATATTAACATGCATGATTAACATGGTTTTCAGCCCTAAAATCTTTTTATAAATTATCTTGAATCATAACATTTCAATTTTATATGGTCTAAATTGAATTACGGGCAAAAGAGTCAGTTTCAAATTTGGGTTTAGCTGGTCACATTAAAACACACACACATGCACACACACACACATGCACATGCACACGCATGCACACACACACACTCACACAAGCATAAGCACCCCTTCCTAGCCACATGTCCAGATGATTTGCAATGCCCCCACTATGCTTTGCCTATTGCTCTTTTTTAATACTTAAAAATATTTTTCTATTTAATTTTGAAAGTCAAAAATACATTGAAAATTGTTCAAATTTTTGAAAGATGTTAACAAATAAATGTTCACATTCAAACTTTTCTCAAAATTTCTACCTCAAAACTTACTATGTTAACTTATCTCAAACAATCGTGGTCCTTAGTTAATGCCATTGAAGCACTTTGACTGAAAAGTTAAATTTAAGCCAAAAAGTCTCAAGTATCCTATTTATTAGAAATCTGCACTTTCTCCTGGAAGTTACTACTAAAATTTCATTAAGGTAATAAATATTTTTAATATCAAGACATTAAGAGGAAAGTATTTTCATTTAGCATAGTTTGTTGATGTACATTCAGGTAACTGAAAAGAAAAATAATTTGTGTGTAGTTAGTATAGGTGATATGCCCTGAGGACTCTGAGAATACTGTTCTTAACCATAGAAGAAAATGACATTGTTCAACTCTAAAATGTCTATTGGACACAATTTTAGAATTCCCTCACAGCAACAAAACATTTACATAGAATCATCCACAGTGATGTAATTTAGATTTTCTCTAAGATTCTAATGGTTTTAAGATTTCTTTCTTTGTGTGTTGACAACTTTCCCTGTATCTATCTTAAACACCACTCATCCCAAATGCACATATGCAGTCAAACAGAAAGAAGGATAGAGAGACAGAGAGAGGAGGGAGAGAGAAAAAGAGAGAGAGGAGAGAGAGAGAAGGAGAGAGATGGGGACAGAGACAAAACAGAAGCAGAGGCAGAGATGAAGAGGAGAAAAGAAAGAGAGATAAGCAAGAGGGAAGGAAGAAAAAGAAAAGTTGCTTGACAGTCATCGCAGAATTGGAACCTATTATGTTAAGTGAGTGCAGAGATCTAAGATTTGGTTGACAAAGCAAACTTAAACAAGTACTTTTTAACGATGCTGGAAATCATGGTTAGAAGTAGGTACAACTACATGAATAGGAAAATACCTCCAAGGGTTAACGATTAAACTGATTCTATTATTATTTTTCATTTACTTTTATTTTGGTGGGGGGTACCAGGAATCAAACTCATGTTTGCCAGGCAGGCACTGTAACACTGAGTTAAATCCCCAGCTAAACTAGCTTTAAATGTAGTGATGATGCCTAGATTTTTGTATTACTGTTCTTTGTCAATGATGGCCTTTGTCATGATCTTGCTTCATTCAATATTGTTTGTGTTTCCTAGAATATTTCTTTTTCTCCAACCTTTACTTCTCTGGGAAGAGAGGCTGTTGTTCAGTAGACCTGAAATTAAACAGTGGAAATTCAATAATTTGTATAAAATGCTTAGTATTCAGGACATAGTAATCATTGAATAAGATTTTAAAATGATTGTATATATATATTTTATTGTTACTGTTCCCACTATTTTATTAAAAAATTTTATGGTATTCATAATTTTTTAAATTGTTATTTTATTGATTATGTACTTTATGAATTTATTTAGAAATTACTTATACTTATCTATTACATTCTGCTTGAGACAGCACATGATACGTAATGTTTATCTAGTAAATGTGGCAAAATTACATTAGAAGCCTCAAAATTCACATAAATTGACCATTTTATTCAAAAATTCCTATGTAGTATACTAATTTTAGGAACTTGTTTAGCATAATAAACTCTAAGGCCAGATAGCCAGAGCCTTAATCTGTCAGTTATACAATATTTCATTAGTTTGAATTTCTAGTGTAACTATTGCTCAGGTCTTGAATAGAATACAGGGAGGGAGGTTTACCTCACAAAGATGTTGATGAATTACAGAGTATAGTTTATTCAAATAATTTATGAAGCCTCATAATATTTCATCAATAAAACATCAATATGTTTAAATTCTTTTTAACACAGGTAGTTTCAAAAGCAAATAAGGAAATAAGAAAAATGCAAACCTTTGAAAGCTATTCTTCGATTAATAACTCCAGTTATATTCAAATAAAGTCCATTAAAATTTGAATTTGTATTTAATTGTTTATTTTTTGGCATTCTTTCTGAAAATCTTGCAACATCTATTGTCTCCTAAACATTCCACTTTTGCTGTCACTCGTAGGTATTTTGCTAGTTCTTATGGAAAATTGTTTTCACTTTCTAAACTTCACTTCTTTCCTCTGTATATTATGATATCAGTCAATATTCACAATGTTATGAGGAACACAAGGATCTCAAGTTCACAAATTTAGTTGGCAGTCACTATAAGTGGAAAGTTCCATAAAGCAGTTTCATTTTATTCGATTTCCACAGTAATCTCTGGAGGCAAATGGAGAAAAGTATTAAAATACATATAAACTCACACACACACACACACACACACACACACACACACACACACAATAGAGCTATTGAAATTCTCATAGGGTAGATAGATGTATAAACACATGAATAATGCAAAGACACCATCTCTGGAGCAAAATGAGCATCAAAAGATTTGGAGTTAGTTGCCCCCAAGGAACAATAAACTGTAGGTAGCCTAAAATATTTAAATTAAATCATGTTCTAATATGCAATATACTTCCTAAGAGAAATAACAGAAGAAGAATTAGCTCTTTTAGTCCTCTAGGATACCATTTATTATGACACTGAATTTTTAGAAGTATATATTTATAGGATCATATATTAGGATATGCATATGTGCCCGTGTAAGTGCAGATATTTTAGTTTTATATTGCTCTCATAACAAACTAGCACAATTTCAGAAGTTTCAAAAATGCCCATTGATTATTGCACAGATTTGTATGTCAGAAATACACTACTAAGCTTAATCTATCTTCAGAGCATTTTTTGCCGTTGAAGGTAACATATTCACACATGTAACATCACAATGTGAAGGCCATAAAGACTCATAGCCTCCGATCATTGCAGATATTCATCTTTTAACATTCAACCCAAAACATTATCCAAAGTGTAATTGTGTGACAGATAATATTGAAAAATTTTGCATTAAATTATCTTAGAGTTAGGATTTACCTAAGTAATATTATTTATTTAATCTGATTGATGTATACTTGTTCATTTCATTTAGTTGTCATGCTATATCTACTAAGTACTATTAAAGACAGACTCTGCTTCTTTAAAATAGCTAACTTATCCAATAACCTAACATTGACAATTATTTTAAAATTAGTCTGAGTTTTCTCTGCAGCTTTCTGACAACAAAATTTAGACTTTTTAACTACTGGACTTACTTTAAATATATCAACAAACTCACATGCAGAATTTTACCAGTTAGTTCAGGCCTAACAGTGAATCATTTGGCAAATTAACTTTTGAATATGCAAAAAAACAAAAATAGCATTATATTTAGGGACTCTTGATTACAGCCACACGCATATAACTGCTGTTATTGGCTTAATGATAAACAATTTTATACAAAAAAGTTTATTAATATTAAGACAGGAACATAAATTCATCAATAAATTGCTATAATTCTATATAAATTCTAAAGTTTTTCTAAAACAGTCAAACTTTATTTCAATTGAAGCATAATTAGAAAATTCAAAGAAGTTATGGTTTGCTGCTTTTACACATTTATTTTCTGCTTTTGAACACATTTATTTTCATAGTTTAGCACACTAAAATAGCAAATTTACTGCGGAAACAGTAAACTTATATTACAGTTCTGGTAAGTGAGATTATGTGTCATTCTTACATTACTGAAAAATAAATTATTCTTTAATAATGTAACATAGTTTGTCTATTTTATGTAATATTCATGATTCTGGAAATTTGTTAACACAATTAAGTAAAAGAGACTATGTATGTATATATATCTATAATTTATCATGTTATTTATGCTGATGATTTTACTCATCTTTGTCTTTGAAAAGAGCTGGGCAAATATAGTTTCAAGTTTGCGTATCTTTGTGGTACACTAGAAATATGTAGTCTTCTTGTGCCGTCTCGAAATATGTATGTCTTCTTATACCTCTGTGTCCTCTCAAAAACATAGAAGACCATACAGCCTCATATATCTATGAACACAGTCAATGTCTGTCACCCTTGTTACTCACAAGACAATGATATTGCTCAAGGGAGGCGGTAACATTACTGCTCCTCACACTTTTATTTGTCTTGAAGTAAGCAGCTCACAGCAAAGAGTTACGTTAGATTCCATTTGCTTGTTAGCTTTGTCACATAGTTTTCCTCTAGCTTTATATTTTGTGATTGTAGCTTTATCATTTTTCCTGATTATATTAAGGAGTTCTTTCCACAGTGATAGTTCTGTGTGACATTAATTTTAACCAGGGATATGAGTTATGGAACAGATAATAAAAATTTGGAGAAAGATACACTCCTGGTTTTTGGAATACGATTCTCTTATGAGTCAAAAGTTTCACTACATAATTCAAAATGAGAAAAAGTTGTACATTGTGTTCGTTTGGGGGATCGGCTTATAAATTGTGGGTAGAAATTTTAGATGATTAGTGTTGGAGAGATTTTATGAACACATTTCCCTGATCAACTTTTGTATTATATAGTTAACTGGATCAGTTTGTGCTAAGTGTATCAGAGTAAAATAAAACTGAGCCAGCTATATAAAAGAGTTCAGATAACTAAACTTGCATTCCAATCTATCAGGAATAATGCTAAGTATTCCAAACACTTTAATTTTGTCAAAATTTAAGGGGAAGCAAGTGTTGTCCAATTAAGAGCCTCTAATGAGAAATAAATTTTATGGTTTGTTTTGGAATAAAATGGAAATCATTTTACTATATTTTTGTCATGACACATGATTCTTAAATATGATGCTATTTGTAATCTTATTATGAGAAGGTATTTTCATAATTTACATGTATGTGAATGCTACTATATTCAAAAATAAGAACAAGAGTAGCAAAAGGAAAATTCTATTTCATGGGTCAGTAACCACCTATAATTCTTTTCTATATAAAAACTCATGTTTTATTTATTTATTTTCTTCTAATTTTTATTTTGTTTATGCCTTCTTTTTTCTCAAATTCATGCATACTAAACAGTAAGATTTTGTGTAGAAAGACTGTACATTAACGTGATCTTTGCTTCAATGCCAGATATCCCTACACAAGTGGTATGCTTTATTGGGTCTTACAGCTCAAAATTATTGCAGTGTTCTTTTCAAGGATTATATACAAGTAATACTCTCTTGTTTGGAAAAGCTGAGCTCTAAAATGTCTGTTTTCAATTTCCTTTTAGGTTTTTATTTTTTTCAAAGTGAATAATTGTCTGGGCTAATCTATCCAATACAACAACTTTGAATAAGCAATGAATAAAATGCACTATAGTAAAATGCTTGCTCTTTCAGTCAGCTTCCTAGAGATACAGATTGAAAAAACACTTCTTTTGCTTCTTATTGTAAAAGAGGCAACAGGTCTACATTTTCCTAGCCAGGGTCAGCTATTTTCCTGCTTCTTAACTCACTAATAACAACACATCATCACTTAATTTATATTATTTTGCTCATGGTCTGTCCCTTCAAATTACCAATTAATTTTATTAGTGTAGCCCTAGATGTTGCAATAAAGAAAATATCAAAGGAGGTTTATTTCCTTCTAATCCTGAGGGAATCAAATTCCTTCCCTATCATGGATTTTCCATCACTGGCATCATACAAAATTTGCTGAGAAGAGGAAAAAAACAGCAAGCTGGAAGCTTTTCCTCCTTTGTGCCCCCCCATCTCTCTCTTTCTCACACATACACACACATGCACACGCATGCACACACATCTCAAATGCTTTTGCCTGGAAAAGCTCCATTTCACAGCTCTCATATTGCCTGATCTTTCTATATGCAAGGGGCTGTGAAATCAAGTCTCTATCTGGGCACCTGCTTCACAGTAATAATGCTTTCCTATGGGAACAAAAGCAAAATGTTAATGAATCTGCAGTTCTAACTAGGACCAAGTGACAGAGTGGATTAGAAGGAAGCAGACTCTGTGTGGGTCAGGGAAGAATGAAGAGCATATTACATATGTTATTAAAAAAAACTGAGTGAGAAAAATTTGTATTCCCTTCATAAAGTTGAAAATATTCAAGCAAGAAAAAATAGCACCAATATATAAAGATGGTCTATTGAGCTTCTGAAACAATTTTACATATGCAAGTTATGATTCTTTGCTCTTGCTCTTTGTTTTCTTCCTACTATGAAAAGAAGTTTAGGAAAGTTACAGGACATTTGGGGAAAGAGACAGAGACAGAACATAAATAGATTTTAATGTTTTTATTATCAACCAAAGTGGAAAACAACAGCAGAACCTTTGAAAATATCTTACCCTAGTTATATTTGATTTCACTTCTCTCCATTTTAAGCTCAATTTTTAAAAAATTTTAATGATAGTAAAATCCAACAAAACAAGACAAAACAAAGCCAATGAAAGCAAAGCAGCAAAATTGGTAGAGAATTTCAAAGCAGGATATGAGGAAAACAATAGTAGCTAACATTATATATCTTGTTATTGTCACAACAGTTATCCATTCCATGAGGTATAGCAAAATCAAACCAAAAACCAATCAAAACAGAATATTGAACAAAGCAAAAACAATCAGAACAAAGCAAAACAGTGAGAACAACATTGAATTTCAAAGAGAAGATAGGAGGAAATCCTCCGTATTTGCTATATTGCATATTGTCATCCTTCCAACAGATGCTTAGACTGCTGGCCCCAGGCCTGCAAAATCAACAAAATAATACAATCATTTAGTTGCTTTATTTACTTAACTCAGCCTGTCCTCCAAACCAAAGAGCTGCTAACAGCGGGTAGGGGGTGGTTTGATTCTCAGCCCTCAAGCCGTAGGCTCACAGAAGATTCTGACTTTTCTCTTTCTGGAAACTGCACAGCTTGCACTGTTTAACAGAAAGCCTGGCTAGTTGGCTTCTTGTTGGATCCCCCCAGTAAACTTCATACTTTTCTGTGTGCCTCCAGATCTTTAATTTGAATTATTGAGTTCTTTACTCACAACATACTCTCCATTTGAATGTTTTTATCTACAACACATTTGTAGTTGCTTTTCACATGTATATTTCTTCTTCCTGATGCAGATCTTTGAACTTACTTTTCCACGTTATTTAATATTCTAAAAGTTAACACTGATTCAGTATATTTTTCAATGCTCCCTGTTCAAATGGTACATATTGTTATAACCTGTAGCCTGTGATTTGACCAAAGCGCCGTTTTGCTGTTTTGTATGCGCCGTCTTAGACTAGAAACCCCCCTTAACCATTGTCTCCCCTTGATTCGCTAAGGTTTCTGTTTTTCTGTAAAATCCCTCTTCCCCCAGTAATCTAAGAAACAAACAGTTACAACTTTTAGGTTGCTGACCGAAAAGCAGGGTCAAAAGATAAACACTCACCCTGCTCCATGCAAAGAAAAAAAAATGTGTAAAACGTGCCTTTCTGTAACCTTTGTTATCCATATTAGGGAATGACCACCACCATCTGGCTTTAGACCCTCCCAAAGACAATTCCTCCAATGGATGCAAGAGATCTTTAAAATACTAACCAACGTAATCTACTTTTGTACCCACATTAGCAAAACTCCTCCTCTCTTTGTTCTAATGTTTTATAAGCCCCTCCAAGCCACAGAGAGGCACGCAGTCTCAGATTGGCTTTAAGTGAGACTGCGTCACCTGGCCAGGAAAATAAACGCTCCATTTTAAATTCTTCGGGCACTCCGTGAGGTTTTTTTCAACTCGGGGGTCTTCACTACTACACATATGAATTCTATGTTAAGAACAGCCTATGAATACTTGCATAATTCTGAAAATAAGTTGGCACCATCCTTCATTGTTCCAATATAAATACTTCACTCTTATAGAATTCTATTTGGGTCTTGCAGTATTCATTGTTGCTCAGATCTGTCTAATTTTTTCTCAAGCTACCTTTTTACTTCAAATATTTGTTATCTTTCACAGGTCATAGTAAAAACGGTGTAAAAATCTTTGTTCAAAACCTAACACCATGATGTCCTCCCCAGTTCAGCTACAGTGATCTTGAAGTAGTGAAATTGATCACATCCTCTTTGTTTAAAGCTCTTCAATTGATTATCATATATTTATTAATGTCTACCTTAAAGTATTTTGAATTTAAACAAGAACCATATTATTTCCTCATAAATTGTGGATTAGAAATTTGGACTTAAAAAAAAAAAAGAAATTTGGACTTGATTTTTCCAGATGGTTCTATTTGGCATTTATCCGGGTAAAACTCTATAATGATTTAAGTGGAACCAGATGACCTAAATGCCTCATTCACATATCTGATGATAGTTTTTGATGGTTAGATGAATTTCCCTACTCAAAAGCCAATCCCAGTTGTACATATATAGGGTTTCTTTATATAGAAATCTCAGGTCAGTATGACAGTCAGAATAAAAGCTTCAAGATTTTCTTGAGTTACAGACTTGGTAATCACTTTAAATCAACTTTGTCTTGTTCTACTGATTGGAGAAAAACACATTGCTACTAGAATTCACAATAAAATAAATTTCATCTTTTGATAGGGTGTATGGAAAAATTGGAAACATTCATACAAATCAAGAAGGTGAATTTTTTTGGCTATCTTCATATTTTTCCATAATTTCCCAAAAGGTAAAATAGAAAATTGTACTAACTGCTCTCTGCACTTCAGTCTTAGAGTTCTTCTCTACCAATCCATTTCAAAATCTGTGCTCCACCTATTCATTCTTAACATGAACTATTAGTACATACTGTCTTACACTTTAAGTTGAGACAAGAGCCTTAGCTTTAGATTTTCTCCTTATGGGATCCTTTCTGCCAAAAAGTTATCTTACTTGAGTTTTACAATATAGTATTTACTAATTCCAACATCTGCCATTCAACCTACCTCTGTTTCTTTGAAACATTCAATGCTAACCTGCCATTTTTTTGATTCTTCAACTGGCTCATGCTCTGTCTACCTCTACAAATTTAAAAGGCAAATATTTCTCTCTCATTTAATCTGCCCATTTTACAATGAATGTTGGGTAACATTAATTTCAATGGCATTTTTCACATTCAGCAATAATTTGCCTATTTTTTTCTTCTAGACTATAAATTTCCAAAGGAAAGCTATGCTGTCTTGCTTTTGAAATCACAGCATTAACCTCAACCCAGGAGCATTTAATAATATTATCAATATTTATTAAATGTTGACTCAACTTATAAAAAAGGTTAATAAACAATGCTTCACTTCTGGTCATTTCAGCTGCTAAATTTATTCTCTAACTTATACAGAGACATAAAATACATCAGAGAAAAATTACTCTGTTAGCTTTAGGCCAAATTCTAATATACACAAAGGCAACAATGTCCTGCTGACCACTCTAGTAAAGACTTGGCCCACCTATAATATGATCACTTATTCCAATATATAATTAAATATCTGAAATCATGGTTTCTAGCATCATCAAATGCTTCATAAAATTCACAAATGAAACATTTATTCTAATTTTGCCACTTCAGTAAAAAAGGTGAAAATTAATTTTATTCAAAAATTCTGCCTGTTACTTTATAACGCTTTATTTTATAATTCTTTTTATCTTTCTTTGTCATCACTAAAATTTTACTGTATATAAACAATAATTTGATAAACATTACAGTTTTAAACTAAAACTGACTGAAATCTTTGAAGATGTGAACAAAATTGTAAATGTCACAAATTTTTAACATGTAATTTCACTTCTTATGATGCTTTTAACAGAAAATACTAATCAGACTTTGTATTTATATTTCAAAAAGATAATTTTTGTTTGTTGATTTGTTAGGGTTTTTTTTTTTTGTTTCATAGTTTGTTTTGCATTGCAATTGTTTCATTCAACAAGTGCACTGTTTGTGTTTTAAATGAATTTTACAATTATATATAGATAGGTAATGACTACATGTTTTTCTTTAGCCTATGTTTTAATTTATCATTGTTTACTCAATGACAAGCTGTTATAAGTATTTTAAATCTGTAAACTCATTTATTTATTTATTTATTTTATTTATTTTTTTGTTTTGGCGGCACCAAGGATCGAACTTGCAACCTCGCACCTGCCAGACAGGCACTTAAGCCACTGAGCCAAACTCCTGGCCCTAGTTTTTTGAGGCAGGGTCACATTATGTAGCTCCCATTGGCCTTGTGCTCCCATTGCAGCCCAAGCCACTCTTGAATTCACAACACTCCGCCTACCTCAGCCTCCTGAGTGCTGGGATTGAAGGTTTGCGCCACCACGCCTGGTTGAACTCATT
Organism: Dasyprocta punctata; assembly: GCA_004363535.1. Taxonomy (NCBI): domain Eukaryota; kingdom Metazoa; phylum Chordata; class Mammalia; order Rodentia; family Dasyproctidae; genus Dasyprocta; species Dasyprocta punctata. The sequence goes on along the minus strand of RJWM01003603.1, from coordinate 2,256 downwards.
TTTTGTGATAAAATTTCTTTGAAACGTACGTTAGTAATTATATTTTACAGATTGAAAACACTGAGGGACTAAGTATTTGAGTAACACAACCAACATTTAAAAATTAATGTTTCGGATAAGCTAGGGATTCAGAGTGTATAAGCCTGAGTTTGCTTGATCAGTACAGTTCACATAACAGTTGCGTAATTATTCCAGCACTTGAATACAAAATAGCAATAGGAAGAAGCCTAAATCAATCTTCTGTAATTATTTGAACTATCACTATATACATAGAAGTTACACACAATACTGTCATTAACATTGTTTGCTATGGTTTCCTTTAAACACAACTTTGTACTCACTCTTAGTTATGGTAGCTTATAACTAGAATTATTTTCATTCAATCGTCTTTGGTTCTTTTAACAATACTATTGACTATACAAGTATCTTAATAGAATAGTAGTTAACTCTATAATAAAATTGTTACTGTCTATTTTTGCAATAGTTTTCCATGAGAATTATTGCATTGAGGTTACAGACAACACATTATTATTTATTGGTTTGGAAATTATTTCCTTCATATACTAAATATCATACTCCAAGTTTGGAGCTTCATAAAAGAATCCACAGAGATCTTTCTAAGATTTTGGAGTTATCCTCAAATTCCTTCAATCTCACCTTTAATTTTTGCTGTTCCCTTTGCAGACTCCCTGCTTCAGACTCACAAGACTGATTTTGCCTGTGTATTGCTTGCTTATTTCCACCTGTCACTAGTTTATCAAACAGATGGTATTCCTGAAACACTGTTAGATACAGTTGTGCACATGATTTTTGCCCACTTGATATTCTTCAGACTTTTTCTTTAAAATCCAGATTTCCCCTGACTTTCTCTGAAAATATATTTAAATTCAAGTTTCTAACTCTTCACACTCTTCTTCTAGATGCTGCTGGCATTCATGAGTGTAGTTTTCACCTTGTATATTTGCACATTTGTACTCTGCTTTGTTATCATGCAGAAAGAACACAAGAGACCATGATTTTCTGTATACCAGCTTGAACAATTTTCAGAACTATATATCCTTTATCTCTTCCAAAAATGACCCCTACATGTGGTTCTTTGGTAGTTAAGATGGAGTTTCAGCTTGATTGGCTTTGGGATTCCCTAGTGAATTGGTGGAGGGCAATTCTAGATGTGTCTGTGTGGATCATGGAGGCCTAACCTTGGGATTTATATCTTGTCCCTTGGTCCTTCCACTCTGGCACACTTTTTCTGCTCACTTGCCCTCTGCCATCAGCTAAGTAGCTTTGCTCCACCATTGCCTTTCTACCATGCTGTTCCTGCCTTGGAGTAAGCCCATCACAGATTAAAACTATGAAATAAATTAAATCTCTTTTCATTTAGGTTGTGGTTGTACCGTATTCAACTGTGGAAAAGTTACTAATAAAGACAACTGATACAAGAGAAATATAGTCCTTGCTGTAAATATAATAGATGCATGTGGTTTGGAAGTCCTTGGAAATAGATGTGGAGGAGGACTGGAAATGTTAAACAATGCAACCTATGGATATTCTACAATGCTATAAACAGTTCTTGATGGTCGATTCTAGTCAAATTTCAGAATACCTGCATGCTGATAGAAATGAAGACTGAAGACAGCAAAGGCCAAGTTCTGGAGGTTTCAGTTGGGAACAAAGACTCCATTGACTTGAAGTCATGTGTGATATGCTCCAGCAGAAATTTGTCCACATTTTGTTCATTTCCTGAGATGCCAGAGACTGAGATTCAGGACAGAAGACTAATTACTCTGGTTATGAAAAGTTCAAGACAGCTAACCAGTCAGGTTGTTGCATGGCTACTTGTTGGCTGCTTTCAACCAGAATTTCAGTGAGACTCAAGAGGAAAAGAGAGAGAAGAAAAATTTTAAAAATTCAAATTTTGGCCCAGAAGCGACTATGTGTAAAGTTGATGTAAAAAAGAGTTGTGTTTGTCAAAGAAATAGCTTCAATCAAAAGAAAACAATACTTTGTATAAGATAATAAGAAAAATGCCTTGACAAGATCTCAGGAGTAAGCAAGACTCCATCCATCACAGCCTCAAAGGAAAAAACCTTTAAAGCATTTATTGGAGAAGCGAGTCCCTGGGACATCTGCCTAAGAAGGGCTTCCGAGGGAATTATTTTTTGAGACTCATTTCATTCTGCTCAGTCACCCATGTGCATAGAAACCACTGCAACCATGGTCCAAGAGGGCCTGCTTCTGCTAACGGCAGACTTTGAC